>OOFB01029336.1:0-32613 GCA_900323305.1 Trachyrincus murrayi
TAGCCCTGTGAAGGGAAATGAAAAGGTCCCCATTGAGCGATCTATGCAATTTCACAATGTGCCACTAACTAAAACACAGAAGTGTCTGTGTGTGTGTGTGTGTGTGTGTGTGTGTGTGTGTGTGTGTGTGTGTGTGTGTGCACGCGTGTGTGTGTGTTTGTGTGTGTGTGTGTGTGTGTGTGTGTGTGTGTGTGTGTGTGTGTGTGCGCGTATGTGTGTGTGTGTATGTGTGAGTGTGTATGTGCGCGTGTGTATTCAATAATAATAACACATATATTAAATAAGGGTATACAATTCGTTTGAATTGTATTTAATTATCTGTCAAAAAATCTATAGAGTCAAACTGTCAGCATCCTTAAGAAGGCCAGAATCGTTGTGAGCCTTCCCCACTGGCTTTCTAATAATATACACTGTATATTTGCATAACTGCAACATTATTGCTGAAAAGGGAAGGTATGCCCACAAATTGGGATATTGCATATTTCCATGTTTGACTATGACAGGTTGAATATACTTGTGATGTGTGTGATACTGATGTTACACATTTTGCTTATACGTTCAGATCATCAACTGAGGAGGTACAGAGAAGCTCTTCACATGTCTCTGAATGCAGGAGGCACAACGTGTGCCGAGCAATAGAATAGGTGAAAAACAAACAAGAATGGGATTCATAAACCCATAGACCCATGCACAGAATAACATTACAATAACATTATGAGACCTCTCTGGGCTCTGTCTCCGTGTTTCAGGAGAAAAACGATATCAAAAAATATATCACAAATATATTTTACACACATTTCTGCCACTGACTGGTCCCAGTTTTAAGTGGGATCTTTTTTGTTCTGCTCCGGCGCAGTAATTTCACCATGTAGCCGTTCAGGAGACAACAGAACAATTCCTTCTCAGAAATGAGATAAAAGGTGCAGTGACCATTATGTGCTCGCCCAGACCCATCATCTCTCTCTCTCTCTCTGTCTCTCTCTCTCTCTCTCTCTCTCTCTCTCTCTCTCTCTCTCTCTCTCTCCCCCCCTCTCTCTCTCTCTCTGTCTCTCTCTGTCTATCTCTGTCTATCTCTGCCTCTGTGTGTCTCTCTCTTTTAACAGTAAATAATACTTGCATGAATTCAGCAACAAAAATAAAGACTAAATTAAATAGGACTTACTTGACAAGCCAGGAAAGTCTGTCTTTCATTGTTTTTATTATTTTACCTTACAGTAATGGAACACAGTAAGGACAGAGTCAATATTCAGACGATCCATAGACACATTATGGTCATTCAATATTAGCATGGCTTTCTACAGCTTACACAATGCCATTTAAAGCACACCTGGTTGTCAAGCATTTGAGTTATCTTGTTTTAAATGCATTTAACTGCATTTTATTCCCCGAATATAGATGGCAGGCTCCTGTCTATTTTGCCTACCATATAGGCCAATAGTTTTAGTTTTAAGTTACAAAGTGCAACTTCTAAACGTTTATCCCTGAAAGCTTGCTGCATGTCATCCTTATTTCCTAAATGATGAAATATTTGTGTATAACGGCAGTTACGAAAGCCACTTTTCTGGGAACTTGGTACGCAAATCATCGTCCTTTACAGTAATCTCATTCCCCACTCGCTCCTTCTCCTCGTCTAGTGCTGAACTGCTGTGAAGGAGACATTCTGCTCCTGCTGGACTCCTCAGGAAGCGTGTCGTCCTACGAGTTCAGACGCCTGCTGCGCTTCCTGGTGGAGCTGCTCCGCCCCTTCTCACTGGGGCGGGGCCACGTCAGGGTCGGGCTGCTGCAGGTAGACACCGAGCCTCACCTGGAGTTTGGCCTGGGTGCACACAGCTTGCAGCCAGAGCTGCAGGCGGCGCTGCTGAGCGCCAGGCATCTCCGGGGGGGGACCAACACGGTGGCTGCTCTGGGCCTGGCCCAGGGGCTCCTCTCCGGAGCAGGGGTAGACCGAGGGGCCGGGGAGCAGACAGAGCTCCCCAGGGTCCTCCTGTGGTTGACGGACGGAGTGCAGCCCGGAGATGTGGGCCAACGGATGTCTGAGCTGAAGGGAGACGGGGTCGCTGTGCTGGCCTTGGCTATCGGACAGGGGAATTACCAGACACTCCGCCAGGCGGTGACCCCGCCCCACGACTCCCACCTCTACTTTGTGGACATAGATGACATCCATATCGTAACAGAGGACCTGAGAGAGGCCATCATTGGTGTGTGTGTGTGTGTGTGTGTGTGTGTGTGAGCTCCGGTTTAATGTAGCCCATAACATATACGAAGCTTGAGAGCATGTATATGTGTGAACTGCAGGAGAGGCCTTGGAACTATCGAGTTGGCTATTATTAATATATACAGTATTTATATGACGAGAGAGAGAGAGAGAGAGTGGGTGAGAGAATGTATGTCAATTCCAGAATACGCTCTCCATTTCTCTCCCTCGTAATTCATTCCTCCTCTCTCTCGCCCATTTTCTCGTCAACAGAGATTATTCGTACAGAGCGGCTGCGCGTGGTCTGTCTGTCTGCCCGTAGCGCCGTGCTACAGTGGCGTCCGGTTCTGAACGCACACACAGGTTATTACCACCTGCATTACCAGTGTGTGGGCTTGGCTGCCGGCTCCACCGGCTCTACCGGCTGTGGCGCCACTACTGCCGGGCGGCACCACAATGGCAGCGTCTCCGGGGACTCCAGCTGGGAGGAGTTGAGCAACCTGCGACCAGACACCACCTACACAGCCTCCCTCACGCCAGTGTCCAATCACAACGTCCTCTTCGGCACCATGTCTGTCACCTTCACCACACTGCCTGGTGAGAGAGGGAGAGAGAGAGAGAGAGAGAGCATCTACTGAATAATAACTAAACAAGTTTGTTTTTCGAGCTGCAGCTGTAGAGGTTTTAGTTGGCTCCAGAATAATGGGTCTCTGCGCCCTGCCTGAACAAGAGCCTGGCACCCATCTACTTTACATAACAGCAGCATGCACTACACTGCATGTGGGGAACGGCAGAGTAATAGATACATGTTGTCTGCCTGGAGGTAGACGTTCAGTGGGCGAAACACCTACTGAAACATGGCTGCATAGATTTCCACTTACCACTCTAATAGTGTGTGCCAGATTAAAAACGACAGGGTGCTTGACTGTGCATTCACTGCCCATTATCTGCTTATGCTGATGTGGCAAAAAAGATACACAATTCCGCTAGTTTTGATTCGTCCACATTGCGACGGCCTACATGTCTGCAGTCTTTCTCATACTGTCTTCTTTCTTTTTCATTTCCCTCATGTTAAGAGTTATTGAGTCCAGCTGTGGTCTCGGTGTTGGACTCTGGCCCTTACCAGATTCACGTCAGCTGGGGCCCTCTGCAGCCGGAGCACATCCAGGGGTACAGGGTGGAGTACGGAGTGCTTCCAAGCGGACACGTACGCACCGTCACGGTGAAAGGCGACCGCGACTCGACTGTACTCGCTCAATTGGAGCCAGACACTCAGTATCTGGTGACGGTCACTGCTCTGTACTCCACAGGCGCAGAGAAGGCCATGTCTGTGAAGGCATGCACGCAAGAAGGTCTGGTTTCCCGTGCTGTAGGAACTATGCATGCATGTGTCTGTCTCTTGGCGTGAATTTATTTTTAGAATTTTTTTTTTTTTCATCCTCAACGCAGTCCATTCATTTTGTGTACCTAGGGAGGAAATATAATTTGCATGTTTCTTGGATGTTAAGTAATCCTGTGGTGCTCTTTAAAATAAGGGGATGTCTGTTAGGGCATGAAATTCAAATTTAAGTTCTTGCTGCTGATGCAAGACATCATAAGAAATATAGGCCTGCAGTTAAAATTGCCTTAATTCAAACATAGGCAGTCATATTATAATAATGAAACATTTTAAATATTAAAAGCATAACTGCTTAAAGCATAATTAAAGTTTGGTAGAGGTTTGGGTTCTGTAGTTACCTTGCCATGATGTAACTCCAAAATATTGGCCTGAAATCTTCAATAGTTGCTCCGTAAATTCAAACTTGAATTTACAGCGAAACAGGTCTCAAAGTCACACTTTTAGCACACAAACGAACACGAACAAAGCGGATTCTGCCAATGTATAAAATAACAAAACCCAATTCAGCGTAACTACACAAACCAAACCTCTACCAAACTTTAATCATGCTTTTAACATATTATCATACCATCTTCCATGTTTCCAAATAGGCCTTGTTTACTTCCTATTGCTTGTGATTCTGTAACTTAATGTAAAGTACATGTATAATACTATGTTTTTATTGAGGTTTATCTCCAACAATAATCTTCTAGTTATTCACATTTTTATATTGTCACACTGTATATAACCCCCCCCCCCCACCCACCCACCCACCCCGATTGTTTTTCTCTGTCAGCTCATGGAGCTCACAGATCTAATCAACCAGGTAATCTCTACCTTCCCCCCAATGGCTGCAGTGCTCCCCCCTGCCTTGGAAGACCTCCTGCTGACCCCCCTGGAAGGAGCCCGGGTGGAGGTGAAGTGGCGGGCCCACTCCAGACAGGAGACCCTGAGGGGCTACTGGCTCCGCTGGGAGATGGAGGACTCCACGGGCCTCTTGACCTCCTTCTCTGCCATGCACGTGAACGCTGGTACTGTCTCCGCACAGCTCACGCACGTCGCCCCCGCCGGTCGGGTGTGCGTCTCCCCCATCTACAGCGCGGGCCGCGGGGATGGATTATGTTGCACCGTCGGGGGTGAGTGGACCGGTGTGTTTGGGAACCACATACACACACACACACACACACACACACACACACACACACACACACACACACACACACACACACACACACACACACTCAGATTCAGATTCACTGATGCATATATTGTTTTTAGAAATGTGATTATTCTGACACATTGTAGGTTGGTTCCATTAGCTCCAGAAGGACATGTACCCAAAAGTAATTGCCCCCCCCTGATTCTGTCTCTGTCTTCTTTTCTTTCGTTTTTTATAGATTTAAATCACTGAATTCAAAACGAGAGCGAGAGTCTACTGCAATCAGCCAGCTGATGTGAAGAGGATGCACTAAATGGACATATTCAAAGGCTTTGAAGATGCACTATTATCTAAGCAGGCTTATTTTTCTCCTCTTTTAACATTCAACTTTATTTCATGTCGTATCATGTAAAATGCTTTTCAAATGAATGAAGTGTATTTATTCTATATTGCATACTTTTTTGTATTTTTCATTTTAGTATTTTAACTTTACTTGATTTCACCTAGTGGTGAAAAGTTATGCTGCCTTTTAGTCATAATCAGTGAAATGTAAAGAAATTAAACTAACTCAAGTGTAAGTGTATTCGTTTTTCCTCCACTATATTCAGAGTAATGCATTGTTTTCTGTTTTTATCTATGTAGGTTGTGCGTCTGTTTAAAACAAGTTTTTTTGCAATTGCTAAAACACGTTTTTGAAAACTGGGCTCATTTTCACTTAACACAATTCACAAAACCACACACCCAAAGTGCAAAACACCTCATATACCCTGCAAAATAAAGCACTGCATTCAAAAATACATAAACACACACAAAATAAACCTTGGCACCAAATGGCACATATTTAATTCATATTACCAGATTTGTGTCCAATCAGCTACACACTGCGGTGCTCAATCTAAAACACTAACATTTCTACTTTTCTAATTTTCTAATGATGAATATAGTCTGGGTTTGATTTGTTCAGAGATATTGTTAGAGTAAAGTACATGAATATATTGACCAAACACAAGACCAATACTGCACACTGATATATAAGGAAGGGAGAGAATGGTGGGAGGTATTGGAGTGAAAACTGTGAATGCTAATGAAACCAGTTTTGGACCAGAGCAGATCGGTGGAGCAGCTTGTCTTCTTTGTCCACGTCCTCCTCCAGGTCTACCTCTTCCTCTTCCTCCGTGGGCACCCCTCTCATTCTCCCTCTCCCTCTTCCTCTTCCTCTTACTGTAACGTTGCCTTCCATTTTTGTTGAAGACAGGTACACTTTTCATCGTCCTTACGCCTGATTGATTGAGTTTACAATTGAGCACCTAAGTGTCTGTACACCTGACGGCCGTGTTTGATCAATTGTTCACAGGTGTGGTATTTTGAATGGAAGTGCCTTGAAATGGCAAAGAAGTATCATCAAGTTAGATGTCTGATGTCTAGAGAAGTGTGTTTAGTGTGAGGCTGAGAATGTGCTTATAGTTGTGCATGTCTGGGCTTTGAGGATTTGCTCCTTGAGTGTCGGGTTTCACTAACTGTGTGTTATTATTTTTTTTTTAATTAAAAAACTGTAAATAGTTCCCATCATTTACCGAGAGGAATTGGATTGTTGATGCTGTTTTACCCCCAATGCACTAGGGGGCGCACTCACAATCCAAGCAGCAGACTGTGTGTGCTTCTAAAACGGATGTGCTCGGGGGGTCCGATCTCGCAACGCAATTTTAAAAAATATGCCATGGCTGCTGGCGACTTAAGGATTCCCGGAGAAGGGGTTCTAATAGGAGATAAACTATATTCCGGCGTTTCTTTGACATTGGATTACTGTCAGGTACCGGCGGAGCGACTACAGAGCAGCCCGTCTTCCGACCATGGCTTGTCTTCAGACGCCGAGGAGCAACTTAGGATGCGCGGCTGTGAGTTGATTCAAGCCGCTGGCATCTTGCTTAAACTTCCACAGGTTGGTAAAAATACGTCGATCAGGAACTACATGTATGTTCATGTTGAATGTATACATCAAAGAGGTTATGGTTAGGTTTACTTTAAATGTACACGTGTTTTGGTCGAGTTATTTAGGCACACACACTAACAAACACTTCAAAGCCACCGTCCATATCTGGTGGCTAGGGCTACTGTATATTTGTGTTTCACAGTAACCGTTAAAAACAGTTACATTCCGTATAATCAAAACTGTGGTAGTATATAATAAGTATGTTGTATAAAAAGATTACATTGTTAACCGTCTGGCATTGATTGCTTAACTAAGGTACCCCCACATAATTGTCGTACAATGCTCACGCCAAGTACGGGAAGCCTGTAAGGAACATACTACTACTACAAAAACAAAACAAAGGTGTTTATTTCAACATAACCGGATTTGTAGATAATGTTCACAGTATTACCTGTTGAGGCGTTATTAAAAGGCAAGCTGATTCCCACAACACTTGGTAACAAAGGAGTCGAGTTAAAGGAGAACTTGGGGATTGCTCAACCTGGACCCCAGTTTCCCATCACGTTGAGTTTCGTTGTTGCAGGAGGAGAATGGTGGACACGTGACTTCTGTTTCCCAGTCGAGATGTTTCCAGCTTGCCCTTCCTCATGTTTTTGTTAATGGTGTTGCACATTTTGCCATTTAGTTTTGTATATACTAAAGTTTGTAGTCTTTGTCACCATCTATCATCAGTTGTGAGAAAAACATGTACAGCAAGGCAAGCTGCTACCATGCTGGTTTCAACTAAGGTTAACTGTATTGTATATTCTAAAGGGTAAGTATGCACAATTTACTTTTGGTTTAATGTTATTAAAGTCTTCCATGTAATACTTGTGTGTGAGCGTTCTTTCTTATTGAACACTGGGGGAACAGTGTCTGACAGTAACATTCTCAGCAGTCAGGATGTGTTCCCCCTGCTATGTTTGGGGCGAGGGGGGAAACAGATCTCGACAGGGAAACATAATTCAACACACCTGCAAGAGTTTACGAAACCCTGGACATTTGTAGAGTACAGTGTATGAGATGAGAAGTAATCAATGGTGAGACGAGAGCATACAAGAAAGCACGCAGTGTCTATAAGCTATACACGTTCAGCCCATAGATGTAAGCTAGAAGGCTCGATATCCCGCTTAATGTGATTAATTTTTGTATCTTGCTGTTGTTAACTTCCCTACAGGTAGCTATGGCCACAGGACAAATTCTCTTCCAGAGATTCTTCTATTGCAAGTCATTCGTCCGACACTGTGCAGAGGTACGGTCGATTCCTTTTGATGCTCGTCCCAAGTCAACATATAGTCACTGTGATGGTGTTTTGCGTTGTCTGCCTTATTTCCTGTCTTAATTTCCTGTCTTTTGGTCCCTCAGATGGTGGCCATGGCGTGTGTACACCTCTCCTCTAAGATCGAGGAGGAACCGCGCCGGATACGAGATGTGATCAACGTGTTTCACCATCTGAAGAAAGGCAGAGGGGGACGGTAAGACTGCTCTGTCACACATTTGTGTTTCACTTGGAATGTAACGTAAGCGCTGTGTTTCAGCCTGGCTCAGCCCAATTTTTGCCCACACTATTGGAAAAAAAAGAATCAAACTCAAAAGACATTCTATTGGCCAAATCAGACAGCCATCTGACAAAAAAGTAGTCCGATTGACATCATGAAAAAGGGTACAGAGTTGACGGTTATTTTTCTCCCCAGTGATTATTATTCAAAAAATGACATTGCGTAGTTCATGGTATACTTTTGTATACTAACTAGACATACTACTGGTTTCATTACCCTTTCAAACTGGTAACCTACTATGTATGTACTCCCACTCCTGGCTTCAAGTTTTCAAGGTTGTCAATAGCGTCTCTCTTAGAGCCCGCCCCCTTCGCTGGGCTTCTGATGTCTGGTCCACAGGACACGACCTCCGCTGCCATTGGACGCAGCGTATGTCAATACGAAGACTCAGGTGATCAAAACGGAGAGGAGAGTTCTGAAGGAGCTGGGCTTCTGTGTGCACGTCAAGCATCCTCACAAGGCAAGCATGAGTAACATTGGTTCTACACACGCTGCCACTCACTGTCTATTACTGTCTATACATTGTTACCAGATCCAAAACTGTTATAAGAAGTATTCATTTTACAATCTGAAATGGGGAAAAGCAACCAAATATTTACATTTCTATGGCTATTAGCAGTACATATTCAGTATTTTTACATGATAGCCTAATGAGTAAAACCAATAGCACATTTTATTAGATAATTGTTTATATTTGTTTCTGTAGTTGTCTTTTTTCCTTTCTTTTTTAGATTATCGAAATTGGAATTGGTTCATTTCCTGGCGATCAATAAAGTGACTTAATTCTTTCAGAACTAACACAGCTTGAATAGGTTTAGCATCTAGACCAACAGGTGTCTCTACTGTATGCAGAACCAATGTATTGTCATTATAGCAGTTGGCTTCTCATTTCAGTTTCTCACGTTTCTCTCTGTGACTTTCTAACAGTCTGTTACCTTTTACAGGTAATAGTTATGTACCTTCAGGTCCTAGAGTGTGAGAAGAATACTCCCCTGGTTCAGATGGCTTGGTAGGTCCATGTTCCTTTATCCCTTATAGACTCTATTATTATGTTTATGTTCTATTTGTCCATTTCTGTTTCCCATCTTTTGATTCTAAGTGTAGCAATGCTGTGACAAAAAAGATTTGTGGTCCTCATGGCTTTTGGCCAGAGCTATTTAAATAATGTTTAACGTTGCAGATATCTAACTAAAATGCAAGGAGTCTCTGTATGTATGTATGTATGTCTGTCTGTCTGTCCTTCGATTTTCCTTGACGACCGTTCATCCAATCGACTTCACACTTGCCGGGTGTATTGCTGAGGACCCATGGAAGCGTAGCGGCGAGTGTGACGTTGTTTGGATGAGCGGTTCTCGAGAAAGCTGCGAGCGACAACACCGGCGGCCTAGCCATCTGCCCGTTCCGAGCAGGCCCGTTTTGAACGAGCAGAAATAGTTATTTCTAGCTTGTAGCTTAATGGTTGTTTTCTTTGTGACCAGGAACTACATGAATGACAGTCTGCGGACGGACATATTCCTGCGGTTCAGTTCTGAGACGGTCGCCTGTGCCTGTATCTACCTGTCAGCTAGAGCGCTACAGGTCAGTTATTTGTCACCACGTCGGTTATCAAAATGTAAATAACATCACAACAATCATGACATCGGATGACTTCTTCCATATTAATTTTTAGGTGTGTTGTGTTATGGAGGTCAGAACCAGAAGGAAGGGAAAGACTGTACTAGAGCAGGGCGGTCACCCATTGCATTATATTTATGAATTTGACACATGCTTTTAGTGGCCGTCCCAATACCTTGATGATCCACTGAGCGTTTCAGGAAATAATTTGTGCCTTCCGCTGTTAAAACCTCCCAACACGTGAATTGTATTGCTCTAGTAGCCCTGTTGTTGTTTTTTACGCTTTCTTAGAATTTTAACACTGTCGTCAAATGTCCTATCACTTCATTACCTTTTGTATGTTGTACACTGAGCTATGCTCAAGCCCTCTTGGAATGTGTTGCGTATTGACGAGGTTGCGTGATTGTGTGCATTGGTGACAGACTTAGTTTCCCTCTCGGGGATAAATAAAGTGTTATCAAACCAAATCGAAGATGTGTTTTTCATGTCCTCCCTCAGATACCACTGCCAGACCAGCCCGCCTGGTTCCTGCTGTTTGGGGCTGCGGAGGAGGACCTAAAGGAGATCTGCAGGAGGATCCTGAGGCTGTACTCCCTGCCCAGCGTGTCCCTGGCCGCTCTACTGCAGCAGGTGGACAAGTGTCGCCAGGCCATGGACACTCTGGCTGCCAGGGCCAAGGCTGGAGAGGCGGTACTGCTCTCCATTGGCACCCCCACCCTAGACAGCCCCGCAAACTTCTCCCCAGCCTCCAAAGCAGGTATCTTTTATTAACGGTTATTATGATTTATTTCTTCATAAGCAGGCCCTTGTACTGTAGAGGATGAAAGCCCCACCCTCTCCACTTATTGCAGTATTTTAGATATTTTGGGTCTCTCTACGCAAACATAAAATAAAATGATACAATTCAATATGATGGAATGGTAATACTAGAAGGCATTTCTTTTGACCAGAGTTGCCTGAGTATATAATTATATTCAGCTGGTCTGCCTGCCTGGGTCTCTGGACTGTAGCTGGAGTCTGGCCTGGGATTGTTTTGATTAGACCATAGAGCTTTAATATATGTTGCCCCCTCTAGTGTTGGAAAGATATACATTGTTCAATTAATTTAAGGGAATAGAAAACGAAAAAGGCTACTATGCTTTTTATTTCCTTGCAAAACACACTTGCATTGATGTGTACTTTAGAGATGACCGCATAATTATATATTCACTGATTTCTGAAATTGTTTTGCTTTAGTGTCACCTGCTGTGCCAAACCTCGGTCACGAATCTCCCATGTCCAAAGTTGCCCTCAAAAATGCCTGCCGAAAACTCGCAAATGGAGACGGGTGAGTTCATTTGTTTCCCCCTTGGCAGTGGCTGCAACTTAACTTTACAGTGAGTACATGTAACTCTTCGACCCTGTTTACATTAATGTGATTTATTGTTCGTTGACTCAGGAAGAGCAAACTGAGTCGCAGTGCTGAGAGGAGAGACCCCCGACCGCCCAGTCCTCCGAAGCGCAGGTAGAGTCACACGCCCGCTCTAAACACAGTATGGAGCACAGTGGGGGGGCTTCTGCTCAGTGGTCCCTGGTACATCCAGGTCGTGTGTTGCCGAGTTAGTCAGTTTGTTGATGCGATGCCTTTCTCTCCTTTTTAGACGCAGTCGCAGCGTTTCGTCTGCCTCTCGCTCTGCCTCGCCAATTCGACGCAAAAAACACGCCATTCACAGAGAAAGGGAGAGAGAGAGGGAGAGATACAGAGAGAGAGATGGAGAGAGGGGTCGCAGAGGAGGGGATAAGGGTCGCGGAAGGAGGGATGAACACTCGCGTAGAAGATGACTGTAATTGTCACGGGGAGGTCGGGGGAATATGATTTAGTATTTTTTTGTTTTTTGTTTTTTTCAGGGTCTGACTATGTTTTTATAGTGTTTTTTTTCCTGTTACATTTTTCATTTTTTGTTTCTTTTTGCATTTTCTTTTGTAAACGCTCAAAGACAAAAGTAAATCATGAATTTTTAAATAAAATATTTTTTATAATGTTCATCGTTCATCTTGTTTTTGTCTTTATTTAGTTATTTCGGCAACCAAATGTATAATTTTTTTTATCCTTTTGCAGCCCTTTCTGCTGGTTATTATAAAATATTATTTCAACGTATACATGCTACATGTCTTCAGGGCTACCACGTCACATAATATAGAGACCTATTGGACACCATATGGCCAAAGTGTTTTGTGGATTCTCAACAAAAAGCAATTCATGAAAATTCAGTAGAAATCGTGGCACCATTAATCCCAGAAGTGTTTATTTATCTCAACGCAACGTGTGAGCACATGCACACAAAGTTTGATGTTCCCAAAGGGCCACGGGATCTGCATACGAAGCATGTTGCGGTGAACTGACGAATCCCCTGGGTGTTGTTAACTTGAGTCTAGCAATACGCTGCAGCTCCGCGATTCCCATGAACCTCCTGGTATTTGATGTGACGTTAACGAAATATAATGAAACGGCACCAATGTTGTCAACATGGGTCAGGTGATTAATGGATGAACTACCCCCCCTCCCCTTGTTATATAGCTTGGGTTAGCGGGGTGGGGGTCCATTGGAGCGACTACACTGAAAGAGATCAGGGAGCACAAAATGATGATCGGCAGTGTAGGCCTACTGACGCGGAGCGAGGCGGGATGGAGAATCAAACACTGACATTTGCCAATAAAAATAATTGACATGGCATGTGTGTTGTATGTCATGGATAATAGTTAGCATAAAGTTAGTAGTTGGTTTTTTTTGTGGAAAAAAAGTTTTGAATTAACAAACTGAAATGGAGGAGCTCACGGAGGAGACCATGGAGGAAACCATGGATGAGACGGAGCTGGTTGGGATGGGGCTTCGTACGTATGCTGCCCCGGTTCAAACGGCGTTCTACATCCTCCTGGTGCTGTTCGGCATTGTGGGGAACTCTACTGTCATCGGTGTGATCGGCCACAGTGTGCTGAAGAATCCCGGCAGCGGCCGTAATTCGGACATCATCATCATAAACATGGCGGTGTCCAACTTGATGGTGTCTGTGTTGAGGAACACTTTGCTCATCATCTCAGACATTGGACTCGCGGTAGGTTGTCATCGTTTTTACTACTTGACCACTGAAGATACTTCGAAGTTCGTTTTATTGGGGGTGAAACTGCCACTGCAATTATATGTAGCAAATATTGTATTCCGTGCTGTGAATGTTTTACAATGTTTGAATGTTTTAATTATATTTTTTGTTTTTTTCCCCCACTCAATCTTAATTTAAAATCTTTATTTACCTTTACTTGCATAAATATGTAAACAAATGTATATAAACTACATAAATATGATCCTTATACAGTACATATATATGAATTTGTGTTTCCTTCAGCTGTACTCGTCCAGAGAGTGGTGTCAGTTTCTGATGGGGGTGTGGGTGTGGCTGCGGTCAGTCAACGTGTGGTCCACACTGTTGCTCAGTGCGTTCCACTTCCACACCTTAAGAAGAGTGGCCCCTCCACTAGGGAACCTGCATGGGCCCCGGGCACTGCCCAAAGTCCTCCTCCTTGGTCTGGGGCTCATCTGGATCCTCAATTTCATCTACTCCATCCCTGCACACATCTTCTCCATCAACGGCAACCAGAACAGCACTGAGGTGAGAGGCTGACGGTTAGCCTGTGTTAGGGGGGGGGGGTTGTCTTGGTTACCGTCAAACATCTGTGTCATCCCCACAGCAGATGGGATTGTGCATGTGCTGCTATGAGTCAACAAGTCAACTTTATTATACAGCCCTTACGCACTGTTAGTCCCAAAAGGACTTCACAGGCCCACATTGTATTGGTGTCCAACCTGTTTTTATCCTCACTGTTTCCTCCCAATTCCTCATTCTGTTTCTCCATCTTCTACTTTTCTTCTTCCCCTCCCATCCCCACCAGACCTTGATGCTGGTGAGCAGCACCACGCGGCCGCTGCTGGGCTGCATCTGGAACTTCCCATCGGGGCAGAGTGGCCTGTTGTACGCCACCACCTCCATGGTGATCCACGAAACCCTGCCCATCCTACTGATGGCAATCACCAATGTAGGCTCCCTGTACACGCTGTACGCCCACAGCAGGGTGCGCAGTCTGGTCAAAGACGTGCACGTGATCAAGAAGGTTCCGGCAGAGCGACGGGCAGCCAAGGTGAGGGGGGAGGGGAGGAACAACTGTGAGCAGTTGGGGTTGTCGGGTTTACTCTAATAATCCATTTAATGCTGGTGTAATTAAACTGATCTAAAGATAGGGTGGGTTAGTGGCGATAAGTGATTTAAGTAATGAATGAACTATTACCTAATAATTGCATGAAGTTATCGATGCAAATCTGCATCACTCCTATAATTGGTTCCCTGTTGTCCCCCAGGTGATTCTGGCCCTCATTATGCTCTTCATTGCTTCCTGGGGAACCAGCATTATTTCTGTCAACTATTTCAATTATAACCGTGGTGGGTCGGCAGAGTACCTCCTGGTTATTGCACGCTTTGCCAACATTATCTTCATTGCCATGTCGCCCATCATTCTGACTATTGGTCACCGTGGCTTGCGTTCTTTTGTCAAGTCTATTATTACCACCTGACCGCAGAGCTGATGGCCTCCCAATACCGACTTGGCCTGCAGCACTGTTTCAAGTATAGTCTCAAACATCTGTTACGTTTTTAAATCGTTTTGTTTGTATTAGTAAAATTTTTTCATGGCTGAAGGTATCTAGGATTTAGTTTCCATGAAAACGTTTTTTCCATCTTTTGTGCATGATAATGGTCCAATGTAATTATACCCCATATTTAAATAAAAACATGTTGATATTAAACATATTACATACAACAAATTGTTGGTTGTTTGTTCTATACATACTCAAAGGTTCTGTGTGAATGTGACAAAAGTAGTACTGTTCTACTGTTTCCAATTCAAGTAATATAAATTGAAAATTGAAATTAGAATAAAATGCAGTTCTAACTATGATAGATTTGAGGTGATTGTCAATGTATTTTGTAAGGTATCATTTGAAATAAATAAGTAGTAAGCTCTGCAGGCTTCTTTTATTAACAATATACATGTCATTTACCATTAAAGCTTTAACAAAATCAAAGGGGTAAACTATACAATGTTCTGCCCTAGACTTTAGTACGAAGATAAATACATTGTACATGGTCACGTTTAGAATGACATAATGATCATATCGTTTTCATGTTTCCTCTGTTGTCTGTCTGAATATGCACTGAGAATTATAGAGGCCAAATCACCTCGTTGCCTCCGCCCTGAACTACAACATATTATTTGTAGATAAAATTGTAAATTTTTTACATTTCTGTACAAATTTCACTTAATACTTTTTACAGTTTTTCAACATGCGACAAACTGCTTTCCCCATGATTTACGTTTCATTTTATGGTTAATATAAACATAGTATCATTTTTTACTCATAGCTTTGTCAGTCGTCTTACTGGCTTCTTTCTGCACGACAAAGATTGTGTTTCCCTTTTCCTTCTTCTGTGTAGAGTCTGTAGCGCTGCTCTCCTCTTCCCTGTCCTGTTTGTGGCATCTGAAAAGATTCGAGCAGCCTAGCACTTTACCCACAATCCTTTTCCTCAGCTTGCCATGTCCCAGGGCCACGACCATGGGGCTGAACCCCACGAACAGAGACGCAGAGAAGTGAGCCACCGTCAGCAGGCCCTCGGCATGGTGGCCCCCGTCGTGGTTGTAGTACGTCACAGCGGCGACCTGCAGCACCCAGCAGACCACAAACAGGGACACCAGTGACATGATGACGTGGCCGGCCTTGCGTTCGCTGGCTACGTGTCTGTCCAGGTCCCCGTGGGACGCCCCTCCGGCCTCCGCCCCGGAGGTCACGGCCCGGATGTGCTTGGCCAGGGCGTGCAGCGTGGCCAGGTTGGTGCAGATCATCAGCACCAGGGGCGCCACCTCGTTCAGCACCAGAGAGGTGGAGGCGAACGCCGAGCCCTGTTGCGTGGTGGGGAACTCCCAGATGCAGCCCAGCAGAGGCCTGGTGGTGCAGCTGATCACCATCAGCTCCACTGTGGCGTTGCCGTGCACGTGGGTGGTGTACACCAGTGCCGGCAGGGAGAACACCAGGTTGACGCCCCACACCAGCCCCAGGACCACCCACACCCGCCGCCTCTCCCTCTGCTGGGCCAGGGGTCCGAAGGCCACGTGCTGGCGCCTCAGGGTGGCGCAGTGGAAGGCACTCAGCGCCAGGGTCACCCAGCAGCCCACGGCTCTCCACCACACCCACAGCAGCATGAAGAGGCGACACCAGCCCGGGGACAGCGTCACCTCCAGCCCCAGGTCGGAGATGAAGATGGGCACGGTGCGGAACACCGAGGTCAGCAGGTTGGCCAGTGACAGGTGAACCAGAATGGTGTCCGACGGAGGCATCCGCCGGGATGGACTCTGGATGGCGGACTGACACACCTGGGGTGAGAGGAGACAGAGACCCGGTATAGAGGGGCAAGTACTACCAGTAATACATAAGAACAGATTCAATACGTTGTTGTTATCACCGTAAATGTTTTCACTTACCGTATGCATGACCATGATGTTTCCCAGAATACCTGAAAAGACAAGCATGCCAAACAAAATGGCATCTACAGTGAGGACCTCAGACATTGTATCAACTTCTGCATGGCGAAGCGATGCTTTGATTTTATTGGCAAAGCAGGTGTATTCTTGGTTGTTGTTTTTTACCCAACCCCCACCACTGACATGCGCCTCTACTCTGATGCTGTTCATCCCGCTGTTTATAAGCAGTTCAATACTCGCCTGAATGCAAACAGATCCACCCCACTGGAGGGTCACGGTCTCCAGCGGTGCTGACCTCGTTCAAGGTCAATTAACTGGAACATCTTGTTGCTTGGATACTCTATGAGCACCAGTGCGTGTGTTTTTCCCACCAGTGGCTGACAGTGAATGGAAAAGTTGTGGCAAGTGGAAATTCAGTGTTAACGGAAACAAGTCATTTAATCCCTTTTACTAGTTTTGTGATGGGTTGTGCTTCTTGTACATCGTGTAGGCCTACACGAAGCACAACCATGTACATCGTGTAGGCCTACACGAAGCACAACCTTGTACATCGTGTAGGCCTATATGTATACGTGACTCTGTAGTGTGTGTATATATAAAGTGATCTATGATAGCAGAATTTTACAATTGTAATTTTTTGACATAGCAAATAGAATAAAGAAAGTGAAAATATCTTCAAATTCTGTTGATTGATTTTTATCTTTCTGCTCTCCCTCCGAAGACTAACTTAGTTGCACTCACAGCAGCCAATCAAACATCTGATTCTCCCGAGACACATTTCAGGGGCCGTAGTCCCATTAAGGTAATCCTGCTGATGCTGCATTTTGTTTTAATAATCAAGCTTGCCTCTTTTCCCTTGGTAAGCATTGTTTGTTGTGTTGCATAGTTACTCATTTTAGCATAGCCATTGCTCAATATGTTCTCATTGGAGAACAGCTGAATCACATTTATATATTAGGGCTGCCAGAACCCTAGTGTTTATGATCTACATTTGAAGTCTCTGGAATTGGAGTCTCTGGCAGACCATAGGGCCGTATAAAATAGGCTACAACTTCTTTGTCAATAATGAATTAGTTATATTCTATTATTTATACTACAGTTGGTAGGCCTATAGTGTGTGAAAAGAAAGGTAACACTTGAGGTCGCCATTGTAAATTCATCAGTTGTGGTATCAGTTGTGGTGGGAATTTTTCTGTAAAGACACGTTGACCACACAAAAGCTTATTTATCCAATTGGAAATAAAAGTCATCCAAGTTCAACCAATGTTGTAAGCGCTATCATTTATTTGAATAGCCAAACAATCAAAGGTAGGTCCTACAGTCTAAAAGTTAAATGAACAAGGAACATAGAACAAGGAACATAGAACAAAACATAGAGTATAGAGACAAGACAAAAGCTCACTGGGAGGGCTCTCACAGTCCGACCTGCAACAAGTGCTGGCTAGAGAGTGAGAGCCGATTGAGACAAGGCATCCAGGTTATATAGTTTGGTGAATACCCTGTAAAGACACGTCTAGGCAGCATAATGTATTGGGAACATATGTTAACATATGGGTGGTAAGAGGGGGAATACTTGATCAAAAGGATTTGCAGTCTTTTGTCGTAGCTCCGCAGGAGGTTCAGGACGTCACCAAATTGTGCTCCCCCTTCTTGCTCAGGGTCACATCTGCATATGACTAGCGTGATAGTTTTCTCTTCACCCAGTTTACGACAACAAGTTTGACTAGCTAGTTGAGTACGAGGGACAATCTCTCACATAAGGGTCAGAATATTAAAATTCCATTACACAGTTCAACCAGAAATGGACATTAGTCCTATTTAATTTCTACTGCTCCCAGTTTATACGGTAGGCCTAATTTGGACATGCCGATTGTAAAGTTTGATACATACAAATAGGTAACACATTTAAACTAATAGGCCTATATCACTTTGCCATCACACGACTCAAGTAGACTACGCGCGCAACTACACACCCACAAACGCGCAAGTACACACCTACACAGACGCTCTTGCAAGCACGCACGCACACACACACACACGCACACACACACACACACACACACACGCACCAGCTATCAAATCTTTACGGATCGACAGCAAGAAGAGAACAAATCGGATGGCACGAATACGACACCCATTAATCCTCTCAAAGTAAGTAAGGAATAGCCTTTATGTGATGTAGTGACTGAATAAATTAAACGACCTCCATCGCAAAGCAAGTGGGTATTTACGCTCAACATCCTCACTGCGTGAGCTAGCATAGCCTATGCAAGGTCATCCGCGATGTTTTGGATGTATATTTAACTGATTTATTGTCTTTTTTTTGCAGACAGACTACTCTCGGGCGTTGACATGTTTCGACTTTGGAGCAGATTGAATCGTGGTGCAGGGTTGATTTAAAACGGATGTTCAAACAGCACTACGCCTTCAGACGTCGTTCGCGGGAACACTTTTTTTTCTGAGAGTAGCCGAACTCTTCCGACGGTATTGCGATGAAGAGGCAACAAAGACCATCACTGCTTGCCTTGTCGGCGGTCATACTCTGCACGTTTCACGAGGCAGTGGGGTACAGCCGAACCAGCGGCGGCTCAGCAACCTCAGCAACACCTCCATCAGAGGCGGCAGGCAGGAATACGTCGGCCGTGCGCGAAGCATGGACCAGGCACACACACGTCGGCTCAAACAATCAAACATTCGACAATCTCGTCAACAATAGCTGGCATTCACAAAAAATGAAAGTGGGGTCTAAGCTCATCATCAACCCCGGCAGAAGCCACGTTCCCACTGTGATATCCGGGAGGACTAACAGCCCCAGCTGGAGCGCAGAGCAGAGGGGGGCGTCGCTGTGTGCCTACAAAGTAATTGAGGGGGGCATTGGGGGGCAACTCTGTTTCCGGCACACGCAGTTTGGCTTCCATTGCGGCCGAGCAAATTGCAGGACTGTGAGTTCCCCGGGGAGCCTGGTGGCAAATATTCTCACAAATGGCAGTGTACTGTTACAATGGACATATGAGGGTGCAAGTGGGGGGATTCAAGGCAAAGCCACTGATATAACAACCGGTCACGGCCCTAACGTAAACAAGACTGGAGATGGACACAACACTAGTAGTGATTCAGAGACGGGCTTGACAAAGGGACCACGATGGTATTTAACTCCCACGCCAAGGGCTGCTTTTAGCAACAGACCCCGCAGGAGGGCTGGCTTTGAGTTGAGTTGCTGGTGGAATGGAAGCTATACTCAGTTTGAATGCGCTGGTGTCCATCTTGGCCCCAGCTGCAGAGACTACATGCTGACCGAACTGCACGAGAACGTCCCCTACCGCATCTGCCTCCGCACCCTGGCCCACCCCGCTGCAATAGGGGAGCAGCGGGACTGCGTGGAGTTCACCGTGTCGTCCTCTGGGATGCAGGACATTGTGATCGCCATGACAACAGTGGGAGGCGCTATATGTGTGATGCTGGTCATCATCTGCTTGCTCGTGGCGTATATCACAGAAAACATCATGAGCCCCGCAACACAGCACACGTACTCGTATCACACACACTCCCGCCACTGACTTCACGTCAGGCGCTGCATAGGAAATGTGCCGGTCATTGTCCTTAATCATCCTATTGTGTCTTAAACAAAACGTTATGTTTAAATCAGCCACATAATGCCTCCGTACATCAAATATTGCCCAGTTTTGGGGTGGAAAAGCAACTAACAAGCCTTGTGACCATTATAAGGATGCACTGAACCAAAATGAGCCATTCACTACAAATATGTTTCTGAAGGATTAGTGTTTTTTTTCCTTCTTTCCTTCTTCAGCTGTGATGAATCTCTTTGTAAAACTGCAATAAAACCATCAACCTGAGCTACACAGACAAACCATATGTTGTTGAATAGCTTGGTAATAAAAACGTAACTTTTAACTCCATATCTCCTCTGTGGCTGTTAGTTCTAGAGCCATGTTTCTGTTCTCTGTTTGTACTCTGTCACTGATCAATTTTACTGGTCTTTATAGGCCTACTGTACTAAATGTATGACATAAGTTGCCTTTATGACAGTTTGTGTGTGTGTGTGTGTGTGTGTGTGTGTGTGTGTGTGTGTGTGTGTGTGTGTGTGTGTGTGTGTGTGTGTGTGTGTGTGTGTGTGTGTGTGTGTGTATTGAGTGACTCTAGTGCCTGATTTGTTCTGCTTCTGATTCTGAACAGGAATTCACAGGTAAAGACAATGCACGGTCTTTGGTTACGTAACTATATCAACATCAAACATATATGGATTGTAGATTGGAAAAAATAATAATTCAACGCAATAGCTAAGATGGTAAATAAGGATAAAATCCAAAATACCACACTGTCTATCTGTCTAACAGCATTTCGACTACATCATATCATATATCATTTACCTAGGGACTTATTTTATTTATTAGATAGACACAATATTATGCCATTTAAAATAAATGTGTAGACTACATTTTGTGTTTATTTTCATATAGTCCGTTAAATATTGCCTAGACATTCGATTTTTGTAATGTTTCAAATTCCGTATTTTCAAAGAAATACACACAACTTTTTTATATAAATATATTATAACGATTTGTTTACTGACGTCACAGTGACGTTGGCAGTTTTTGCTTTTATGTAGGAAACCCAGCCCCTAAAATGACATCAACATTTTCTAAAGCCGTGCCTAGGAAATCTCTCCGGCTCCGCCATTTTGACATCCTCATCCTTCACAAGAGAGACCTCAAGTTTGGTCGCTCTGCTTAATATCCAGTCGCTGTGAACATTTATATTCGGTCGTCTATATCGCTGTTTGCTATATGTCAAACACTATTTAGTCATTTTTTTGTATTCTCACTCGATTCGATCCTACCGAAGAATCGCAATGCCGAGCCACCCGCTGCGCGTGGCGGTTGTGTGCTCGAGCAACCAGAACCGCAGTATGGAAGCGCACAATATCCTCAGGTAAAACGGGCCGGGACGGAGAGAAGAAACCGCTGCTTTCCCCGCTCTACGAAAGTGACCGAGCCTATACCGCGTTGCTGCTATGGCGTCCGAGCCACAACCGCACAATTGCTCCATGACAGCACGTCGGCCTCCCAACCCAGCTTCGACAATGGGGGGGCTCAAAGCAGAAAAAAAAAACGCAGCTTTTATAGTTTAATGCCGTGGCGGTTCACCTGGATTATTGTTATTTTTGTGTTTATTTTCGACAGCCATACAAGCCTTTCCAACTTATTTAGGGTTTTAAATTGTACAAAGATACATGTTTGAAGAAGAAAGTAGTAGCGCCCTCTCTATTGTCTTCGAGAAGAAGGGGGTACTGCAGCTTTGCAGCACCGCCTGATAACGCTCCTGTCTAGTTCTAGATCAGTCCCTCGAAAAACCACATCACCTATTACCTTGCTCAATAGATTTAACCCCTGGCAAGTAAACGGCCTCATGTGTTTGCCTACCAAGACGACGGATGCTGACTCATGTCTCCAAAAGTTGTGCCCTAGTCGTTATTTTTTGCACGGCGGTTGTTAGGTGTAGTCGAGCTAGACCTACATTTGACGTGGAAGGACATTGTTGAAGTACCATGGCAGTTTGTTTGCAGCACTTGCCGTTTATGTGGCAAGCTGAAATAAACTGGCCGATTTGAAGAAAGTCCCGAATTATTTTATCCCCGCAGCTGGCACGTCACTGAAAACTCATTTCTTGATAATTTCCCATACCGTGTCATACCATACTCGTTCATTGTTTTGTTTTAAAATTATATTTCTTTAGTTTTTTTCTAACTGCCGTGCCATTGGGGGAGATGCACTTTGTTACACTGACGCTACATTCTGAAGTACACGTTTTGTTAACATGTACTTTTAACTTGTACTTTAACATGTGCTTTCCTCTGCAGCAAACGTGGATTTGACGTGCGTTCATTTGGGACCGGCTCCCACGTGAAGCTTCCTGGCCCTGCCCCGGATAAGCCCAATGTGTACGACTTCAAAACATCTTATGAACAGATGTACAACGACCTCGTCCGCAAGGACAAGGAACTGTATCCCCTTCACACACACACACACACACACACACACACACACCAACCAATATGCGCTCTTCCTGACAAACACACGTGCATACAAAAGGGCGCATGACGCAGAGAAGTAAATATGATCCATTTGAGCTTTAGGCATTCTGTGATCATCTTTGAGTATATGTGGGGCCGTCGGATCAGCAGCACGGCGCTTTGGAGTGTGCCAATGGATAACCTTCTTCCAGGTGTCTTAAACTGTGTGTGACAAATATTTGCCTGTACTCATCAATTTTGTATTTTTAGTGGTAAAACTTGGTATATCTGCAGTGTATGGGTAAGTTAACCTCGGCAACCAGTAGGCATACTGGTTAAATTAAGGATATGATTTGTTGGTGGCAGTTTTTGTTTATTTGGTGCAATACTCAAATGCGCCACAATTCCCTGTATTACGTGGCTTAAAGAACGGAACACCCAGCTTGATCAAAGCTATTGTAAATACGTTGTTGGGGTGTCATGGGTGTGAACAGAATTCGGAGGGAAGTACTTTTCCATAATCCAAAAATCCCAAAGGATTTCATCCCAAGTCCCAAAATGGGTCAGGAAACTGCTGCTTAAATATTCTAAAACAATTTCCAGATATTGGGCATAACTTCTTAACAAAACATAGTTTCTGGACTATCTTAATATCAGTACCTCTAGTTCAGGAAGAATGACTGGTTCAATGAGTTGGTGTGTGGCAGAAAAATGGTTGCCCTACATTCCGAATCTAAAACAAATCCTTGCTTTGGGTAACGAGTACAGTGGTGTATATTAGCCACTAGATGGCAATGTGGTTTCTTCTCAATACTAACGCGTGGACGTTACTGTACAATAGGGTTGACGCCATGGAGGATTAATATAACCAAGGTTGTTCAAATCTTGTCTGTATTCCACTTTTATAATTTTCTATGGTTGAATCAATAGTGTTAAGTAATTGCATCACTGAATGTGCAGGGGTTCTCTCTATGCCACCTTCTTGCTGTGCTCCTTAACCACCCAACTCCTCAAGGTATACCCAGAACGGAATCCTTCACATGCTGGACCGCAACAAGCGCATCAAAACCAGACCCGAGCGGTTCCAGAGCTGTAAGGACCACTTCGACCTGGTCATTACCTGTGAAGAGAGGGTCTACGACCAAGTCCTAGAAGGTGAGGCCTTTATACTTGTGATATACTGCGTGAATGTTCTTGTTTTTGTAATGACTAAACGCATGAGAGTACCAAAGCTACTGTGTCGTGATCTCATTGTATGCCAAGTCTGCAAATGTCATCCAAGGCTAAGGGGGGAGGGGTTTCTCCACTGTCGTGCTCCACAGACCTCAGCTCTAGAGAGCAGGAGACCCTGCAGTCCGTGCACGTCATCAATGTGGACATCCAGGACAACCATGAGGAAGCCACACTGGGAGCCTTCCTCATCTGTGAGCTGTGTCAGTGTGTGAGTGTCCACTTACTATAATCCCCTGCCCTCATGTAGCCAGCCTGTGATGTATTTTATTGGTGATTTTTGTATTGGGGGCGGGGGGTTGCTGATGTCCCTGTGTGTACCATAAACACAGGTGTATATGTTGCCTGGGGCAGGTTACTTGACTGTGTCCGGGGAATCTCTTGTTTTCCTTCAGATCCAGCACACAGACGACATGGAGAATGAAATTGATGAGCTGCTGCAGGAGTTTGAAGATAAGAGCAACAGGCCTTTCCTACACACTGTGTGCTTCTACTGATGGCCCCAGTCCAAATCCTCCAATAAAACCTACCCCCCCACACCCGACCCCCCCTGACCATAAGCCACGAACCAACAGCAGTGTACACACACACTTTAATCAAGCCATCTATACCGCACCGTATGCGTGTGTGTGTGTGTATATGTATGTATAGATGATCACGTTACACGTGTGAGCCTCTATGCGCAGCTTTAACACGCTAGCGTATAGGAAGGCAATGGCACTGCGTTCTGTGATGGCTTGGCGACGGTCTTGATGAATGGTGAGGATGGATTTTCCTTTATGCCGAGGATGGCCTCGTTGCTCTTGCCTTTTGGATCAAGGTCAGGCCAAGGTCCCCTCCCTCACCCCCACACACCCCCTGACTCAATCCTTCATGCAGTTACTCAGCCATGCCTCTCTCGGGAGAGCGAGTCCCCAGCCAATCCAATAGTAGGCTATATAGTTTGTTTTTTGTTTTCATTTCTTTTGAATTTAATGCTGATTGTGCTCTTTTTGATTTTTTGTTTTCTCTCCAAATTCTAGGAATTGTTTTTCTTGAGTATGCGTCACATTTTACCGAGGCTGATGATGGTGCACATGTGCTTGATGAATGAGAGATGAGTTTACGTTGATACGTGTGTGAGAGGGTGTGTGGCTGTGTGTTAGAGATTAGTCATGTAACTATGGAGGGTTAATGATTAACCAAACTGAGACCTTAATGCTCCTCTCGATTTGATTCCACCATGTGTTGATTCTTATTTAAACTCAGATTTGCTGTCTTTCAGGGTATAGTTTGTTTTATTTTGTAAATGTAAAAGAATAGAGAAAATTGTAATTATTTGCTGCAAGCTCAGTCAAGAGTGCCTGAATTTCTGTATGTACATATGAATTCACTAAAACAATCTCTTCAGAAACATTTCTTTGTTCGTGTCTTAATTTGTGAGTTTATTTTTGCTTTATTGTGATGTCGTGCTGTGCAAACGTATTTACAATCGTAGTTTCCGAAATAATTTCATTTCAAAGCAATGCATGTGTGCTGAGCTGATCGGTACAAAAAACACATTTATCCACCAAAGCAAGTTGCCCTATACACGAGGTGTAACAAATGGCTTCATCAAAATTGCGTAAATGTCTCGGGGCATATATTTTGAGACACGCGACCACCTGGCCCTAATGTAAAAACACGAAGACGCCGACGCGGTAGATCTAATATGGGCTCGAGCACCAACGGACCAATTGAAACCCTGCGAGTTCATTATCACGTATGACGTCGTCACCTGCACCGCGCGCTCAAAACATCTCTAATGAAAGGAGAAGATAAGAGAACAACTCTGCAATGTTATTACTGTTCTTGGGGTTTGTGTTCGCTATGGTAAGAACCACGCGGAATGTTTTCATTGCCTTGTATCGTCAAGTATGCGTTATTAGGAATGGTATAGATAAGATAATATGCCAATGTTTTGGCCATGTGTCCGTCCGTTGACTTCTTCACAGACTGTGGCTCGCCTGCTGGACATGAACGCTTTTCTGGACCGATTTCACAACTACATCCTGCCGTTTCTCAGAGGGGACGACGGGGTCTGCAGCTGCATCTGTGGGAGGTAAAATATAGTTCAGCCTACTGCCGTTTTTGTTCGTTTATATGTAGGTTGTTCTTTAAAAATGCGGTAAATTCCTTTTGCTTAAATTGGAGCATTTCCACTGAATTGGTGATGCTTCAATACAAATATGAAGAGACTCCAATCTGAATCCAAAGAGTTGGAATGTGCAGGGCTGTTCATGGCAGAATCGACATCTGAAGTCTTATATTATTGTAATGATGTGATAGTGGATAATGTCTCCATATCTTGGTGTCTGTGCTACATATTTTTACTTCATAACTGCGTTGTGCATAGGCCTACAGCTCTCGGCCCCTATGGCTCAGGCAATAACTTTACTATTTGCCATTTACTAGACACACACACAGCGTTTTCCTTCATATTGTTCCCTCTCTCAATCTCTATTAACAACACTACACAGGAGCCGTGTAGACCACGTGATCCCATACAATGGAGATCAGTCTGGGATGGATCTCATGGAGAACTACTTTGTGAGCGAGCGGGTGACAAGGCAGGAGTTGGACATGATGCTGGGGCTGCTCCTGGGTGTGTGCGCCTGCTGCCTCCTGCTCTGGTTGAACGGGGCTCTGCAGTGTGTCTTCGGAGCGTGGCCGGACCAGCTGCTGGCGGGGCGGTCAACAGGTACACAGACGACGTGGAGAATCACAACTGATGAGCATCCCCATACACTCACCGACAACCACCTCCCCCACACACCGGCCAAATTTGGCCGTGAACATAAGGAGCAACGAACACGGGAGAAAGGTTAAGCCTTCTCATCATTAGTTTTTGTAAAGATCCCATCAAATATATGTAAAGACATGCTAAACAAACAAACAAACATGTCTTGATATTGCCAGTCAAAGCTGGTAAGCATTTCCATTCTTTGTAATGGACATTACCACTCTTTATGTAGCTTTATAATGGAATGCCATTGTGTGTTGTCTGTCTGATTCAATAGGAGAATGTAATGTGGACATTGTGCTGGTGTTCTCAGGTGTGGGTTCCTGGTCATGGCTTACTGGGATGTCTGACCTTGGGAGCTGGTACAGATGGATGCACCAAAGACAAGTTGATGACTCTACCAGAAGCATTGTGCACGTCAAGCAAACACTGTACCGCAATGGCCACCCAAGCATGACACCCAGAGGACAAGAGGATTTCCTGTAGCTTCCTTGGGGACAATAACTCTTGTTTTTCAAATAATAAACAACTATTTTTGCTTTGGGGCTGCAGTTATTATAATTGTCTTTAGGTTTTAATTCAATTGTTATATAATTTATTGTATGGGTTAAGCCTGTATGTAACACCTATGGTCAGTGACCTAGCCAGTGTCACAGGCTGTTTAATTACATGGCTAATTTGATACGCCAGTCGGCTAATGCCCTTGACAAGGCTTCTTGGAAGAAGTGATTGGCTATCTCCAGCTAGCAGCCATTACGATAACGTATTTGAATCCTGAGGGGCTTCTTTAAGCTTTTGGCTGTAGGGTTCAGGCTCAAACAGATTATTCTCCTCTCAGGCCTACACCTTGACCTTCCTGCATCGTGATACCAAACTAGCATTCACAAAAACATCCAATTTAATTGATGGTTGCTAGTAAATTTGACTGATACAGAGTTGACCATATTAACAAACCAGGTATGGTGAACTTAATGCTTAACCATATAACAAAACAAATTAACACAAAAAATAGAAACATATTGGGTGTTTTAACATTTATATAGAAAATCACAATTACGCAATTTTAATAATGTTACCATGTGTAATGTTACTCATCTGTAAACATATCTATAATTAAAGACATACGGTTTCCATGAAAAGTACACCTACAGATATTAGTGTGAATCAGTATCAGGCATCATTCATTGTTACCGTTTCGTTGTTCCTGCATTCCCCAGATTCCAGCTGTGTCATTCTGAAGACAGCATCAGACAGACACTACTGGGGAAGGAGGGACAACATACTCTTAACTTCTTCTGTTTAATCCCAGCACCTCCATCATTGTTCAACCATCCACCTCACACGGGGGTTCCATCCTTTGGAGGAGATACAGTCTTGCCCTCGTTTTCCTTCTCACTGGGAGTGGAGGCAGCAGCAGGTTCACCTACGCTCTCTGCTTTGACTCCATCTTCAGCGACCTCATCCACTGGTGGCACGGCAACAGATTTGCTCTCTTCTGACAGGTCGACGGTCAAAGTGGGCAGAGCCATCTCCTGTTGAATGCTGTTCTCTTGGTTGATGTTGTCGACAACCGGAGCAGATTTGCTCTCTTCTGACAGATCGACGGTGGCCAAAGTGGGCGGAGCCAGCTCCTGTTGTGTGCTGTTCCCTTGGTTGATGTCAACCGGAGCGATCACCTCCTGTACGAGGGGGGCCTCGGTGAGGGGCAGAATCTCTTGCTTGATGTTGTCGACAACCGGAGCTATCACCTCCTGTGCGAGGGGGGCCTCTGCGAGGGGGGCGTCCACGAGGGGGGCCTCTGCGAGGGGGGCGTCCGCGAGGGGGGCCTCTGCGAGGGGGGCGTCCACGAGGGGGGCGTCCACGAGGAGGGCCTCTGCGAGGGGGGCGTCTGCGAGGGGAGCCTCAGCGAGGGGGGCCTCTGCGAGGGGCAGAATGAAACCCATCTTCCCATCGCTGCCTCCTGAACCGGCCTGCTTGTGAGGGGGGGTCTTCACTTGTAGCTCCTCCGTGCCTTCTCCGTGAAGCCAGTCCATCTTCTGAATGTGCTGTTTGACGGCGTCTTGGACGCGAGCGTCAATCATGGCCTCCGTCAGGACCCCACTTTCAGAGGAATACGCCGCCGCCTGGGTAGAAGGTGTTGGAAACTTTAGTTTACTCTACATCGTTAGAGATGGAGTATCAATGAAGAGTCACGGCCGATCGGAGATTTGGATACAGACCTGCCAGGCCACTCCCAGCTTGGAGATCTCTCTGCCAGACATGCCCTCCGTGTGCTTGGCAATCTCAGAGCACTTGAGGCCATAGTCAAACTGGGTGAGCTTCAACCTCCTGCAGAAGACACCAGAACAAGAGCAGAAGCAGTGAAATGGTTCCTGAATGACAGAGATCCTAGTTTTTTTTGGAGAATATCTAAAGAAAATAGTTTCCTGTTTTGCTCCCCGAAACAGTGACTTTAACTTCATGTGTGGGTCACCCCCCCTACCCAGGAGCCTCCAACACCCCACAGAGTGTGCTGTAATTAATGCCTCAGCATGATAGGCAGCACTCCATTTGCGCAGCAGGCAGTTAGTGGGCCACCACCCCGCTAGTGCCAGATCTAATCCCCATCCTGGCACAGAACCCCCGCCAAGGTCCACACAATATGACGCTCCGTAAGCATGAACATCTGTACGAGTGAGCCGGCAGTAAGGACACGCATCCAAATACAAGTGCACTTGTACGCCACGTTTTGCTGTTAACTACTGCAGTCATTTTTATTATGCAGTTGAGTTCAGTTGAAGTGCACTATTTTCAGATCTGAGTGGAGGAGTCGGTGTATTAGAATGCATAACTTACTGCCTCCCTCCGGTGGCCGGCTCAAGCACGTATCTGTCAAAGTACAGTCGCACCAGCCTCTCCCTCTCCTCCGGGCCTGGCAAAGCGAAGTTCACTATCTCATCAATACGGTCGTTGATGGCCCAGTCAAACTGCTCTGGTTGGTTACTGGCCAGCACCATCATAAACCTGCAGGACACCGATGGAAGGGGAACAGTGTTAGAAATAGTGGGATACAAGGCTGTACGTACAAGAGGAAATATCAAGGCGGTGGTGGATACACTTAGGGCTATGCTGGCATTGAACTTGAACGGTTTTTATTATGATACTATATATTGTTCCACGCATACCGTTTCATTTAACCATGATTATAGAAAGACGAATATTGAGTCGATGTATATTTACTTGGTGCTCTGTTCTCCGGTACGATAAAGGAATGCGTTTAATGTGGCTCTAAGGTCTTCACTGATCTTTTCCTACACAAAGACAAAATAAGAATTAAGTGTATTAAAAAGAGGATTTTCACAATATGAACCACAATGACTAATGTAATGAAAAAACAAGACTCACGGTAGATCGCTTGCGAAGGAATGCATCGGCTTCATCAACAAAGAGCAATAATCTAGGCAGAGATAAAGGAAAAGATTGAAACAACTTTCCTCCAACCATGAGATTACACACACACACACACACACACACACACGTTTCATTTCTATTCCTAATCTGCCACAGCATACCCGCGACGGCTGGTGTTGGCCCAGTCGAAGACTTTGTGCATCGCTGTGACACCGTCACGACCCATGGGGGCCACATCCCCTCCCGTCATAATTGCAAAGTCCATCCCAGAATGCATTGCCAGTTTCTGTTCAACACAAAGAGAGGTTCACAATCAGGCAAACCATCACATGCAATCACATGTATTGAGGTTCATATCAAACTTTTTTTCTTTATATGTCTATTATGTAACTTGTGCGTACCTTGGCAAATAGAGTTTTTCCAGTTCCTGGTGGGCCATACATGAGTATGTTCCTGTAAAGCCCGCGGTTCTGCCTTGTGTTTCGAGTTGCTATGGCAATGTCCCGCACGCGCTCTTCCAGGGAAGGCTAAATGCATTATAAAATAACATCTAAATACAAATACATTTGCATTTTCAGTGTGTCACAGCCTTTAAATACACTGTCTAACTCGAACTTACACTGAGCACGACTCCCTCCAAGGCATCCTGAGGTTTGCTCCTCAACCGCTTCGTGGTCTAAGAGGAGGTGGAAGAGGGAGTGATGGGAAAACGGTTAATAAAAAGGAACACAAATTGAGATCATATACATGCATGCATTTACTATGCCACAAATGTCCGCTGGTAAGTGAATGCGGCAAAACCACAACGGCCAGCTGGCTACCTTGACCGGATGCTTGATAGCCTCTCCAACGGTGATGCGGGAGGTCTCCCTGACCAGGGACGGCTTGCCCAGCCTGGCCTCTATGTAGCGGCCGGCCACCGCGGTAATGTTGCGGGCTGAATACACGCCTACTGCTAGCAGAGACAACCCCGCTACCTGCCGATGGGAGAACATATTGCATGTGTTTAGACCTTGAACATCACCCAGCCCATATATGGAGCAGGATATCCACAAGACATGTCTTTTTATTATAGTGGAATTCTTTCTGTCTTAAAACTCATCCAGGGTGCAAGTTTTTAATGAAAGTAAATGTGCATGTAGTCAGTGATGTGGAGCAATGTCTGGGGAAGTCTCGTTTAGCCACAAGATTCAGTCAACACACATCTGGTGCATCATTTCATTGTTGGACTTTTCAGCCATTTCGACAACATATACCCGACAGAGCAGTGCATTGAAGGGAGGTCGAGTGTTCTCACCGTAGCTGTGACTTTGTCCCAGTCTGACAAAAAAGCCCTAAAGCCCTCTCCGAACACAGCACCTGCAGTCCTGAAAGGACACACACATACATACATAAAATACTAAAAACACTCAAACAAATGACCATGCAATTTCCATTTTTAGTACCTGTGTTTGCATAGTGTTGGCATTAGATAAAAAGAAAATTAGACACTAATGAATATAAAATGTTCTAGTGATGACATGATATTTGATCTATAGATATCACTAGTACATAATACATGTTGAAACACGAACTATGTTCCCCATGGGCAGAGAAGCTCTACTGTAAGCAGCCTACTTTATAGACTCCAGAACGGTCTGCCTGTGTTCCGCGGCCTTCAGCCGGATCTGCTCTCGGATGATGTCGGCGTTCTCCCGCTCCACGCGGCCCCGTGCTTTAGACTCTGCCTCTACGCGCAGCATCTCGTTCTTGTGCCTCAGCTGCATCTCGTGCTCTATGGTGGCTAAAGAAGATGCGGCCCCAGAACAGTTAGATCTCTATCTCTGATGCGAAGCATTACTGTGTGACTTGCACTGCAGGACAGTTGTTAATCCGCTACCTTTTCTCATGGACTCTTGTTTAAGCACAGACTCCTCCTGCTTGCGAAGGTTGTCCTCATTTATGGCTTGCTGTGAACAAAAAAATTATATTTAAAATTTGCTTGTTGGTGAATACAGCTTTTGATGAATTTTAGATCTAGGAGATGAGCTCACCTGTTGTCTAAGTTGGTCCTCATATCGCTGCCGGGCTAGCTTGTCCTGGTACTGGGCTCTCTGTGATTGGACAGACAGCAGGGTGTAACCACGGTGACATGCTACTGGCCAACAAGATTCTTAGTGCATTACTGCACTAAGAATCGAAGGTACAAATATTCCAGGTATCCAGGGTGATGTTCCATCCTTACCGCCTGATTCTGCTTGGTCTCTTCATTTAGTGTTTTCCTTCTCTCCTCTGCGTGGATTCGGATTTGATCTCCTTTCAGTTGTTCCACTGCTGCCTCATACTCCTAACACAGGAACACGCAGAAACCAAAGTAGCTTCAATAGGAGTGCCAGACATTCAGCAGACTGTCTGGCACTGTCTCGCTGTTAATCCCCAATATTTACATGCATTACATCTCACCCGGTAGTCATGATGACGGATGTAATGTTTATAGATCAGGTAATTAACCTTAGTCAAAACATGTTTTTTCAATGAATGATTGTTATTGAAATGTAATATAGCAGTGCATAGTTGCATATTACTTTGCCTACAGTGGTTATAGGAAGGTAACTCCCATGTAGTTATAATCTATTTTATACAATGTTGAACTTGTTAGGTACATGACGATGAAACAAAATTAACTAACCATATGTCTTGTAATGGAAAATAGTAATCTGAGTATTCTGCTGTACCTTCATTTTACTCTGATGCTCCATCTGAACCGTCTGCTCTTGCATACGAGACA
>OOFB01029337.1:0-11834 GCA_900323305.1 Trachyrincus murrayi
ACTCGATGTTTTTGATGTTTTATCTTCCGCCCCCCCGTAGGCTTCCTATTTCTGTGCTTTTAGGCGAGGCGAGTTTGAGCTGGCCCTCTTCCTCTCAGAGCCAGGTCTGACTCAGTGTCCCGTGGAGCGGAGGTGCGTGACAGCGGACCTACACAAGACACGTAACAAGACATGCGATGTTGACAAGACATATGCACAGTAAATGTGATCGCAGCTACACATATGTGTGTGCGATGGCAGGAAGACATATGTACATACGATGGAAACTACATACTATGTACTAGACGTATGTACATGTACACCAGACTCATACATGTTTTTTTTACTACTTGTATGAATCAGTGGCAAAGAAGCCTTTGTATTTACCGAAACCATTTTCATTCAACCTTTTACAATTATGTTCACAACAGGAGCATAAGCAGCTCGTCAACAGTGGCCTGGTCTGCTGCGAGCTCAATACGTTAAAACTAATATTTTCACTGTAAGAAGAAAACCCCCCAAAGTACATAAGCAATACAGTGCTATATAAACACAATCAATGTTTTGGAGTCATAATAATACTCACTACACTTGTGTCTTTTCACAGTCAGCACGCCATGCTTGTTAGGCTTTTATTCAAACATTATATTGACATTTTAAACCGGCGGTATACAACACCAAAAAGAAAAGCAGTTAAGATCAATTATCCGTTCGGAAACCCGGAACATCTTATGAGTCGTGGCAGCGTCATGGAAACCGGAGGAGGATGGATTCATTCTGACACGCCGTGTGCTACAAACCAAAACAACCAAGGTTGAGCGAAGGGGAAAGCTAGCCTAGTTATTTGGTCAGCAGACAGAGTGTATATGTACCGCAGTGATCTGATAAAACATTAAGAATTTGGCACGCCTGTCAGCCTTGCTCGCTCACACTCCGCTCTCTCTCTCTCGTCGCTCCAGGACGAGAGATAGAGACGGGGGGGGGATATATATATATGCAAGATGCTAATTGGTCCGTGCCAATGTTTCATGGAAAGGGAGTGGAGAAGAGTGGGCGAGAGACACAGAGAGACAGCGAGCGAGACGGGCCGAGCGTCCCGTATCGATTCACATATGGAGGTGGATGAGAAGGAGAGCCTGGAGGCGCTGTCCACACATTACCCATGAGGCTTAGCACTCTCCTCTCTCTTCAGCTCTTGCCCCTCCTCTTCACACCTGTACTCTGCCCGCCCGCACGCTACAATATGCTGCACTTGCCACTCGTAATAAACTATTAGTTAGCGGTTAGCGAATAGTGAATAGGCTAATTAGCTGATCAATGCTAAATGGTTAATTAGCCAACCAATGATGAATTAGCTACATTTACATTTAGCGATTTATCTAACTATGCTAATTATTATTCATCAATTTTATAAAATGTGGTATCCATTATTCACCGCATTCACTCACTTATTAAATCAGTATCCACAGAGGAGTTCATATATTAAATAAAAACGTTTTGAATGAATAGTTGAGAATTGATATCAATAATAAGCCAATGGATCAAAGCAGGACTTCTTATTAAGTGGATATATTACATTAAGGGCCATTAACCATGATGTACGGCTTGGGTTACACATACTCTTATTCCCCGTCACAAATTAGCCATTCTTATGCAATTTATCTCGCTTTAAAGTGCTACTCTTATCTATCTGTCTCTCTCTCCCCCCATGCTTCGCCACTGTCGCTTGACCCGCACTGTTCAGTGGTATCTTGCTATTTATCAGCCACCCCTAGCGTCTCTGCGAGCCCTTGAGGAGGGGGATACATGTAAAAGAAGGAACCCTCCGATCCTATAGTCTTCATCTTCTCATTGGGGAATCTACCTGGCAGCCAGCAGGTCAGCTTACCTGTGTATGAAATGCTAATGTGAATAGCCCCGGAAGATCGAGGAATGGAGCGTGTCAGCCACCCTCTCTCTCTATCTCTATCTCTCTCTCTTTCTCTCTCTCTATCTCTCTCTCTCCTTTATCTCTCTCTCTCTCCCTCCTTTCTCTCTATCTCTCTCTATCTCTCTCTCTCTCCTTTATCTCTCTCTCTCTCTCCCTCCTTTCTCTGTCTGTGTCTCACTGTCTCTCTCTCTCTCTCTCTCTCTCTCTCTCTCCTTTCTCTCTCTCTCTCTCTCTCCCTCCCTCTCTCTCTCTCTGTTATAAAACCACGCCAAACGGTTGGTGCCTCCATGTTGTGAAAAGGAAGGTATGTAGGAAGGTTTGAAGGTAGGTAGGAAAGAAGGGAGGAATGTAGGAGGGAAGAATGGGAGGCGTAAAGAAGGAAGGTATGTAGGTAGGTAGGAAGTAAAGAAGGAAGGTAGGTATGTAAAAAGGTTGGAAGACGAAAAGGCAGGAACCCTATGCACTGCTTGTTTCCCCTGTGTCCTCGTTTGTGAAATGTGTCACCTGTGTTGCTTTGTGATTATGTACACCTGTGTTCCATCCAGGTATTTCAGTTCCTTCCTTTTCTGCCCTGGTTTGTTGGGTGCTTTTGTTTCTGCAGTATTCCCGTTTGTATATATCGTCCTTGTGTTTTCGGCATTTTCTTCAGTACACTTTTGTTACTTGCGTGTTAGTGTATCTCTTTTCATGTTTTTATCTCTGAGGCTGGGCGAAGTAGGAAGGAAGGTAGGTACATAGGTTGGTTGGTAGGTAGGTAGGTAGGTAGGACGAATGAAAGAAAGAAAGGTAGGTTGGCAGGTGGGCTGGTAGGATGGAAAACAAAATGTAGGTAGGTAGGTAGGAACTGGAAGGTCAAAATAAAATAAGGAAGGTAGGAAGTAAGGTAGGTGGGAAGGAAGGAAGGCATCGCCCAGGGCTGAGGTGGCGCCATGTGGTAAAGATGATGGAGGTGATGTTAATATGTTACCACCACTCCCACTCACCACCACACCTGCGTGTTTCACCAAACACACACACACCTTGCCTAGCTTTCACACTGCCCCGAACAGCGAACCAAACCTTGTGATCGGATCTCCTGGAAATTAGCTTTAGTCGTTGTTATCTTCAGGTATTTGCTGCTCGTCCTCTTGTCTGTAGGCTGCCCCGCAGAGCTTCGTCCAGAGCTAGGAGTGGGAGAGTGATAAAGAAAGAGAGAGAAACTGAGTGTTGCACCCTGGCAGCAGGATATGACACAATATCATCGAATAAATCGGTTTCATTTGATTTTGTAGCCGTACCAGGCTGCACTGCTTTGGGTTACACACTTTGGTCCAGGGTCATTGACTGATCTGGGCCTGATGGGCGATTTATCCAACCTAACATTCCACAGCATACTCACCCACATCCTGCCTTCCCTGAGATGAACTTTGTTCACTACACTGACCAAATGGTAGCCCGGTATCGCCAGACCAAATTTGCAAATGCCTAGTCTTCTGGAAACTCTCCAGGGGGCGTTATCAACGGGCGCAGACCAAAATGCCTCTGGACACAATTGAATAGACCTACAACCAATCAGAGCAACGAAACGTGTGACGTAGCGCTGTCTGGGGCCAATTTGTAAATTAAACTTTTACCAAATCCTGTCGGAAGTACAGTAAACACATCTTTCTTATCAACAAAAGATTTAAAGGCAGTTTTTTCTTCTTCTTTTAAAGAAAATATACCGTCCAGTTTGTTCAATACTGCCGCGATAGCGGATTCAACAGACCGTTCAACATCAGTGGCAGCCATCTCGGTTGTTTACGAAAATGCCTCAACGGCGCGCCTCTGTACATCATCATCGTATCAAACCCGCCCCATATTAGACAAACGGTTGTGATTGGCTCGACCGTTTTCAGGACAGATGGAATTCAGTTTGAACGGGAGGGTGGCAAGACCTATCTGCCAGAGCAAATAAAACACGAGCTCGCAGATTCACCTGGTTCCCAGGCTAACCAAATGGACCCCAACGCAGTTAACTAAACCGCAAGACACATTCAAGACATGTTTACCACCTGATGAGTTTAACCATACACCATTTGGGACAGGGTAATCGTCCAGGCCCCTCTTCCATGCATGAGATGCACACTCTCCCACATAGAATTATACATACATATACAAAGTCATTCTCACCAGGATGACTTTGTATATGTATGTATAATTATATGTATAATTCTACTTCAGATTCATTAAATTGGCTAGGTTAATTAATCTTTACAGTATAATCTAATATCTAATATTAGTTATATTCATCCTAATGGAAGTGGTGCCCCATTCGAGTAGTACAATAATCAAAGTTACATTTGGATCACTTTAAGCCACTTAATCATGCTACAATTTATTAATCTTGTTGTTTGCAGTTTGTATTTCGTACTGCAAATATGTTCATTAACAAAGATGGTTCTGTACATATAGTGAACTGTGCCCCTCAGTTTCCTCCATCTCCTGGTGTAGTTACTGAAGCTCTCCTAGCCATTGACTCAAAGACAGCAGCTGGCGAGGACAATCTGGCCCCTTTTCTTCTCGAGCCCTCTGCCCCCGTAATCTCAGAGCATATAACACATATTTTTAACTTAACTATTTGAACTGCCACAATTCCCAAAGTATGGAAGTCGGCTCATGTTTTATCTTTGCACAAGGGAGGAGAATAAAGTGACCTAAATAACAACCGCCCTATTTCAAAACTCTCTCGTCTGTCTAAAACCCTTGAATCATTCATAAACAATCAACTGAAGTCATTCTTAACTAGATATTCTGTATTAACTCCCCACCAATCACTTCAGAACAGACCATAGTACCATCTCTGCTGCTTCCCTAGTTTTACATGATCTTGTGTCAGCTGTACACAATAGGACGCACTACTGCTCTTTTTTGTCGATTTATCAAAAGCCTTTGATACAGTTGATCATTCCCTCCTCCTGCAAAGATTATCAAGGTTTGGATTTGATCCTAATGCCAGCAACAACTGCCTCTCTGACAGACAATGTAAAAGTGGGGAATGTTAGATCAGTGTTTCTACCAATGACAAAAAGGCGTCCCACAAGGTTCAATCTTAAGACCAGTCATGTTCACTATTTCTATAAATGATATGGTCTTGTCTTAAACACAAACACAAGAACAAAACTGTAATGTCCACCTTTATGCAGATGATTTTCTGCATAAAGGCTGTTGGGCTGACTTGTTGGGCTGCCTCTATAAAATTGGCTACGTAAAACCTGCAGCTTTCTTTCAATGCTTTGCAAGGTGCACTTACAGATGTCAAACTTTTATTAAATGCAGATAAAACAAAATGTATGTTGTTCTCTAGAGCCAAAAACATTGACTACAGCACTCTCCAAATCTGCACTTTAAATGGTTCAGTCATCACCATTCAGCCCTTAGATCTATAACTGGAGACCTCTATGGCACTCATCACTGTATTATTTATCAAGAAGTGGGTTGTCCTTCTTTTTCCCTTAGAAGAGACCAGCATTTGTTTTGATGTATTTATAAAGGGCTTCTCCAAAAATGTTCCCTATATTTGACGTCACTTATTTGCTGGAGAGTTGGAATACACTACACCCGCTCACAGGACAGGCTAGTGCTGCAGGTACCTGGAACTAACCCTGATCTGGGTACACTACACCCGCTCACAGGACAGGCTAGTGCTGCAGGTACCTGGAACTAACCCTGATCTGGGTACACTACACCCGCTCACAGGACAGGCTAGTGCTGCAGGTACCTGGAACTAACCTTGATCTGGGTACACTACACCCGCTCACAGGACAGGCTAGTGCTGCAGGTACCTGGAACTAACCCTGATCTGGGTACACTACACCCGCTCACAGGACAGGCTAGTGCTGCAGGTACCTGGAACTAACCCTGATCTGGGTACACTACACCCGCTCACAGGACAGGCTAGTGCTGCAGGTACCTGGAACTAACCCTGATCTGGGTACACTACACCCGCTCACAGGACAGGCTAGTGCTGCAGGTACCTGGAACTAACCCTGATCTGGGTACACTACACCCGCTCACAGGACAGGCTAGTGCTGCAGGTACCTGCATACATTTGGAATGATTTGCAGTGTACTTTGAAGCTCGAGACTCTGGTTGCAATGGGTCAATTCAGAAATCTAGTCAAAATCATGATTTTAGCTGTGACTGTTTTGAACTTGTTTTATTTATTATTATGTTACTATTATTCATTTTTTAATGTAAAATTATTCTTTATTGTATTGTTGTATTGTAATTATCATGATTGATATTATACATTTTAAAGTGTTTTATGTTCTGTTGATACACTTATGCACTCAGGTCTCTCTTGAAAATGAGATCTTGATCTCAATGTCTCAACCTGATTAAAAAAAGGTTTGATTTTAATTGAATTGCTTTGTTGTATGCTATTGCTTTGGCAATACTATTCAAGTAACTTTCATGCCAGTGAAGCATTTTTAATTTTAATTTGAGAGAGCAAGATGGAAATAAGTTAGACGGGGAGTGAGAGAGTGAAGGATGAAGAGAGAAAGATGTAGAAAGGGAGTGAGAGAGTGAAGGATGAAGAGAGAAAGATGTTGAAAGGGAGAGATGGAAACAGAGCGAGCGGGGAAGGGAGATGCAGTGAAAGAGCTAAAGTAAGAGAAGGAGAGAGAGAGAGAGAGAGAGGAGCGATGGAGATGAAGAGAGGGATGGAGAGATAGAGTTATAGAGATGGTGATGATGGAGAGAGAAAGAGAGAGAGAGAGAGAGATACCTAGCGATGGTGAGCAATGAAGAGAGATTGATGAGAGGAATAGTGATGAGAGTGGATGCTTGTTTTATCCCCCCTCCGTGGCCAGCAGATGGAGGCTGTCTGCACCTTGCTGGCTCCCCTCTAGCAGTTATTAAACGCTACAACAGATGGGGGCTCGCGCCAGCCCAGCCACCCACCCCCCACCGCACACACCCGCCCCCACCCAGCACCTAGCCAAACAACATATAGAGGCTCTGACACGATCTCTAATGGACCTGGTTCGACACGCTGCTGAAGGGTGGGTGGGAGGGAGGGGAGAGGGAGGAAGGGAGAGAGGGATGGGTTGGCAGGAAGGAGGAGATGAGGTAGAAAAGGTGGGAAGGCACGACGGAGGGAGGGAGAGAGAGGAGGCGGGGAGGGAGGAGGATAGGAGGTGGATAAGGTAGAACGGGGGTCAGGAAGGGAGGAGGAAGGGACGGAGGAAGGTAGGATTAACATGAGGTAGATAAGTAGGTAGGTGAGGAGGAAGGAAATGATAGCGGTAGGAAGGGAGAGAAGGAAGTGAGGGGTGAAGAAAGGACAGACGGTAGGAAGGAATTTGTTAAAGGAAGGTCGATAGGTAGGAAGGTAGGTAGGTAGGAAGAAAGGAGGGAATGTAGGTAGGTAGGAATCAATGTAAAGGAACCAACCACCTCTTCTTTCCTCGTTTATTTACCCAATCAATCCAAACCCGCCGCCTCCTCCTCGTCTTGGCGGTGGCGGCGGCGCGAGTCAGCCAGCGCACTTACCGGTTGGCTGAGAGGTGCGAGCGGGGATGCCGATTGGCCGGGCGGTGAGGACAGATGGTGTTGAGAGACAACGAGAGAGTGGGAGAAAGGGGGAGAGAGAGAGGCTGTGGAAGGACAAGACACTGTTGACTTTAGGTAGAGGAGGTGGGAGGATGTGTGTGTGTGTGTGTCTGTGTGTATACATATGTTTGTGTGTGTGTGTGTGTATGTGTGTGAGTGACACACAAGCGTGTGGATGTGTCTTGTTGGGAGTCATTACTGCAATGGGTCTAATTAGCAGCAAGTCTAATCTGTGTTTAAAACCCACTGTTGATTGGCTGTAATTATACACGTGTTGGGAGCGAATTCGAATGCAAGGCCCTTCCATGTTTTGTGTGTGTGTGTGTGTGTGTGTTTTGTTGAGATAATGTGGGCATGTGTGTATGGGTGTGTATGTGTTGCTATTCAGGTGCAGACACATGCGTGTGGGTTTAAGTTATGTGTTACACGTTTGTGAGTGTTTGTGCCTTAATGTTATTTCTGTGCTTGTGTTTTTTTGTTTTTGTGTTATGTGTGTTGTTTTCGGCGTGTGTGTGTGTGTGTGTGTGTGTGTGTGTGGGGGGGGGGGGGTATTGTTTATGCTAGGTACGTTTGATTTAGCTGACTAATTGAGCCTCCATCTTGTACGTTGTCAACTCATAAATTTACCAGACTGCTTAAATAAAAACGTTTCAACGTTCCCTGCCGCTCTCTCACTTCGCTTGATAGCCTAGCATTACCTTTAATGATGTACCTCATTGAATACATTCTAATTTCTTTTCAACATAGCTGATATTTTGAAATCAAAAAAGGAGATAGACAGACAGTTGGGTGTAGCTCAGATCAGGAGCTCTGAGAGGAGGAAGAGCAGAGGAGAGGTGTTATCTGTGGAGCCAGGTCATGATTATTGGATAACCTCGTCCATGTTTCCTGTCCACCCACTGCAGCAGTTCCCAACCGGAGGCTTTCATCTCCGGGTGGCTGGCCATGCATGTGAAGTTCGATTGCAGCCAGGATGACACCAGTTACGCATTTGAAAGGCGTACGATTTAATTTAAAAAGAAGAATAATACATCCATAATAATTGTATGTGAAGTTTCATCATAAGCCTATTTTTTTAATTATTTTTTTCCCTTTGTTTAATAATGCACACTTTACCAAGGGAACTTGAACCCTTGACTGAAGCGGTAAATAAATAAAGTGTGTGTCTGTCTGCGGTGGTGCAACTAAAGACATATCATTTCAATCAACAGACCTTTGCTGTTAGTGTCGATGTGATATCACTGTTAACTTAAGCACAGAAAGCGCTGGCAACTGTGTTTGTGTTCCCTCCGACTGTATGGCTAATCTTTCACGCTATGCGCTAGCACACATTGTTTAATCGCCTTTCTCTCACAAACAATAGACTGGATGGAATCATCTGATAGAGATTCAACCAAAAGCACATTACCTTAATACATTTAGGAGTTGCTTTTATCCAAATGGACTCACAGTGAACTCAGATATAGATCTTCAAAGAGCAGGTCGGGGGTTAGGCCGTCTTGCTCAAGGATGCCTGCAGGTAGACTACGCAGACATTGGGGTTCGAACCTAGAACCTTTCGGCAAACATCAAACAATCTAACTACTTTGCTATCCTACCCCTTAGAACCCATTTTAGAACATAGCTACGCTGAAAATATGTAACTGATATTACCATGCCTCACTTTTAACAAACACAAATATTATCTTTCAGTGGTCCATAAACTGTTGTGTGAAATTATAATTTTCTTTGGCAGTATTAGCTAGCTTTGAACAATATGAGCAAGGTTCAATATGCTATATTGTGAATGTGGCTGCCAGGTTAAAGTCTGGACGTAATCGATTTTTATAATTCCTTTAATGAGACTTTAGGGTTAATCATTATGTTTGTGATAATTTCTTCCACGTGGTTCAAGGCACCCAGTGGCATTTACCCGATAGTTTCACACAGACACACATTGCTTTTTCGCGATTGTTCTTGCGCTCTTTTCTTCGACTATCGATTGCTTATCTTGCTTAAAACTTGTAATTAAATAAATAAATATAATAATGTAATGCATAGTATTTTATTTTATTTCCTAAAACTCCCGACACCACAGACAGGCACTACAGAGACACAAAGAAAGAGAAGTGCTTGTGTCTTTACTTGTTGCTGTTTTTTTTTCCATTAAGGGCGAGGGTCAAAGGTCAAGAGATGGCTGTTGGCGGCCGCAGTCCCTTAAGATGGAGGCTGTGCGTTTGTTGGGGAGACCGATGCACTGACAGGCTGTTCTCTGATAGGCCGTTGACCACTCCCTTGGCTATCTGGTGTTAGTCAACAGGCAGAGGTCTGAGGCTGTGAAATCGAATACAGCAGGGGGGTCCGAAAACATATAGCCATTAAGGGGAAGATGATGGACCCCCTCTCTCCCACTCCTCCTTCTCCTTCTACTGACTCCTTCTCACTGAAACCCTGTGCATCATTGTTTGGGTGGATTGCTCTCTCGCTCTTTATCACTCAGTCTCTCAGTCTCCCCTCTTTATCTGCCTCTCTCTTTCCCTCTGTCTCTTAAGTCCCTTTCACACATGCAGTCTGTCCCAGAAATGTTCCGGAATATTTCCTGCATTCGGTCATGTGTTAATGGGAACGGGGATTGAAATCCCGGAAAATCTGTTCCGCCGAGGCTTTATATCTCTATCTCTCTCCCACTTTATCTCTCTCTGCTCACTCTCACTCTCACTCCAGCCAACTTTCTCACTCTCTACCTCTTTCTCAACACCTCTCTCTTTCCAGCTCTATCTCTCTACCCTTCTTGTCTCCCTCTATCTATCCCTCCCTATCTTTCTCTCACCCATTTGTTTTTCAATCCCCTACTGCTCCAGCTCAGCCTGATAGAACATTAACACTTCCACAGTTGGGGGTCCGATTCCCACTGGGTCCAACCATGCTAATATATCTATACACTCACGGCATTGTAAGACAGTGGATAAAAGCATTCAGCAAATGGCATACTTGCATACTAAATATGCTATAGTATATATATATATATATATTTACTAATCACCTACATAGCCACACACTAGGAACATCTGTGCACAAACATAAAAATGTGCTGAGTGCAGAACGCTTCACAGAACCGCACCGTGGTCGTAAACTGTGGGGGAAATGATTCACATGACACAGCCAGATGCTGTTTATCTTTTTCTCTCTATTTCATGAAGGCCGTCCTAAAATGGATTCCACTTTAAATCGCAGTGATAACGAGACGGCGAGACAACGCCAGTGAAAGACAGCCCAGGAGAGACTAACCGCTGAAAATGTGAACAAATACTGAAACTAACTGTTACCAAATTACTAAGTACCTCATTCATGTAGGCCTGAAACCCGTAAGAGAAATAGCAAAAGGCATTTTTCAGTTAGGGTAAGAATTTCAATCTCTCCAAACAAAACTAAAATGTTTGTTTTCTTTGTAGTGACCCACGGTAGTCGCACTAAGGTCGGTAGTCTTTGCTGAGCTTCGCGGTTTGTTTTCCGGGGATAATGGTGGATTTGAGCGGCATGCTTTCGTAACCGCACCTATGCAGATGAGAGTCCCGTTCGAGACTTTTTTTTCTTTAACGTTTCAACAGTATTCATCCCTCCCTGTCTTAATCCACAATAATGTGGAATACATTGTCCGATGGCTGGGCAAAGGTAAAACAAATCCCTCCACAGCCTACCCTTTTTAGCGCACACTAGCATTAAGTACAGCTTGAGCTATTGAGATACATCATTTGCATTTTAAGATACAAACATGAGGATTAGTCGCTGTGTTCTTAGCATATCTTAATCCTTCTATGTACAACGTATTGAGAGAATAAAAACTGGAACTGGATGTTGTGACTGTAACAAAGTGAGTGAAACTGTGTTTAAGACTCGTGCTAGCATCCCTCTCTGTGTTGCTGTCACGCTGCGAGATGGAGGGGGCTTGGCTTTTTTCTTCTGAAGCCTGCTGCCTTTCCTTATCCTTTTTTTTAAATATCAAAAGACGTGTGTTCCCCTCTAAATAATTCCCCACCGAGCTCATGCTTTTCATGCTAATGCCGCGCTTGGAAGTCAAATGTAAATTGTTATTTTTTTCCATATTTACATCTACATATTTTTTATTAGCAGAAAAGTCATTAAATTGTCGTCAATAACAAAAATACAATTTACATTTCAAATCCCACCAGGGATGTCAAATTCCTTCCAACAGTATACCGTTATTGTAGTAGTAATATTATGAATAGTCCTATTTGTATTAGTAGTACTAGTATTATGTAGTACGTTGCTTTTTCCCATGTATTAGTGTCAGTGCTAGTATTAGGAATATTAGTAGTATCCATGATCCGAATTGTGGGGAATAATGAGG
>OOFB01029337.1:31847-50356 GCA_900323305.1 Trachyrincus murrayi
ATGTATAACAGTGATTCATAGGGCTCAGATGAGAGATAAAAGACAAAGTAAGTGCTTCAGTGCTCTTTTGAGTGTGTCAGTGTGTGTATTTGTGTGTGTGTGTGTGTGTGTGTGTGTGTGTGTGTGTGTGTGATATACACGTGAGTGTGTATGTGTCTGTATGCAAGGTGCATTTAAGCGTGTGTGAACATATGTGTACGCATGTGATGATTGTATATCATCATATTTGTATTGTGTTTGTGTGTGTGTGTGTGTGTGTGTGTGTCTCTCTCTAAATTAGCGTGTGTGTGTGAGTGTGTGGTAATGTATCCATTGGTTTATGGAGCAGCACACAGCCCCTTGGATACATTAGCCATGTCAAGCATAAAGACGTCGATAAACGGCAAACACAGTCGCAGTGCTGAGTATTCGGGGAAAGAACATCTCAGATTGACAGAGTCATTTCATCGGAGCGTTGCCAATGCGTTTTATTTAGATTTCTATATTTACGAGTTCTCGCTTCCAAGAATTTACGTTGTATCATCTATTTAGCAAATGTTGTCAAAGTGTAATGGAAAATTCAATTTTAGGCCTAAAATATGCCAAGAACGATGGACTTCACATAATGGAGTTTGAATTAGAAAGCTCTTAGGTACGTACAGAGATAAACAAATGAATATATTGAAATTACATCAAATTACACCCTTTCTGTTTCGGCATAACGTCGCAATGGGAGACAAGTCCAGTTTTAGATGGCCATGGCATCAGACCTAAAAAAACTAACAACTTCACACACAACAGACTTGATTGTGTGCTCGCTCGCTCTCTCTCTCTCTCTCTCTCTCTCTCTCTCGCTCTCTCTCTATGCTGTATGTATTTGGACACACATAGAGGGAGGCTTGTTTGCTGCCTGCGAGCTGAGTCTGCAACTTCCGTCGCATTATAATTCAGCGGCGGGTATAAGGGCGTGATTGAAAGCCTGGCCAGGTGCATTCTCCTCCACGGAGCAGTCTTGCGCCCCCCGCACATTAATGTACACAAGTCTGCTGCTGTTGTAGTTTCACGCCTGCACCCCCCGCTCAAACTAAGACGCCGGGAAACCTTTCTCCCCCCATTTGGTTAGTTAATTAGTTGATAGTCTGACCCAATGCGTTGCTTTTACCGGTTTGCCATCAGATTTGTGTTTCCCGCCAGCCATTGGTCCGTCGAGCCGCCCGTTCCGCCCCTTCAAACCAATCCGGCCAATCACAGCTGAAGTGCCACCCCGATTGGCCTGCCCAAATTGTTCGGGTCTTCCTCCAGGCTCTCTTGCACAACGAAAGTGTCACAAGAGAGCCTGGAAATGGAGCCTAATCAGTTGATGAATGGAATGACTGTGGAAATGATCAGTGAGGACGTTGTATTGGTTCACCATTCACGCTGGGAACATGGAAGGGGTCTGGTGTCTGCTGGAGAGAGTGCATTAACCCACTAAAAAGCCCCCCGTATCTTCTGATGTACCCCCCGCCTCATCCTCCCCCGACCACAGCCTCCACCATCACAGCGGGGTCGCTTTTCAGTCATCAGATTAATAGAGCAGCTGCTTGATCTGCTCACAGCTGGACACACACACGAACACACACACACACACACACACTATCTCTTGTCTATCTCTAGCTATTTTACACATACAAGTATGTGCGCACACACAAGCACACTGTCTGCCTCTCCCTGTCTTACACACGCAGTTAATCTGCGTACAAATGCATGCACATAAAGAAACACTCTCCTGCATACATACAATTTTTCTTTTTACACAAATGCATGCGAAAACAGAAAAACACACTCTCTCACAAACATACACATGCATACACTCATACATTCGTACATTCCCGCCCTGTTGGGTTGTGACATGATACAGTCGGGTCGTGTAACTTCTTCAAGGGGTCGCCTTGAAGAAAATTCTCTCAATATGAGAGGGAGAACATTTATTTTATCTACATTGAGGTTTGAGGTTTGCCTTTCATTTCTAGACAAATTGGAATTAGCTCTTATGAATGGGCTGTCATGATGCTAATGCATCTTTAGTTTTTCATGCTTTCATGCAGTGCTTCAAACCGGTTGGTCGTTCAAAGATGTCTGCCAATTTGAAAAAACAGACGAGACTAGTTTCGTTCTGTCGTTAATGGTTTGTTGAGTCGTGTCAATGTGCCGTCACTTTTGTCATTTGTTAGAATAGATCCTCACGTTATGCCCGCTGTTTCTAAAGTGTCGATAGTGTAGTGTAGGTGATTAGACTCCCAAACCCGAAAGGCTCTGGCCCATAACCCCAATATGGCCCCCCAATATGGCCCCAATACAAAAAATATGGCCCTCCTCCCAGTAGTTTCAATTTCTTCGCGAACTGTTGTTTTGAATTAATTCAGGCGCAGTAGTAGTAGTTCACGCAACTCGACCCTACTTTATATCGCAAAATCATGACATCCCGTGAGTCTCTCGGCTCTCAAGGACACGCCGCTGTAGCGCTACGGGGGGTTTCAGCGTGAGGCAGTGTGCATTTTAAAACCACAGAGAACAAAGCCATCGTTGCTTAATAAGCGTAATAAAAAATACATTTCCTCCAGTCGCAGGGGTTCATATCTCTTAACTAAATCTAATTGACGGCATCGAGACAGCTGCTTGTCTCCGAGGAGAATCCGACGCAATCATGGATGTGAAATCATAATTGGTGCGTCTGTGATGGCGCCCGACTCAACGCATCGTTCAAAGGGAAATAGAATGATGTGCGGAATGCACTTCCCCTCTGAAGAGGAGGAAGAGTGAGGGAGAAGTGAAGACGTCAATGCTGCTGAAATGAGGTGGTATTTGAGTCGAGTCGATTCATGGCGTTGATGGACAAATCCTTCTCTGTGCTTTATTACAGTTGTGTTTTGTTGTTGTTGTTGTTCTGAGTCACATCAAGGGAAGCTTGCTTTCAACTTCAGTAATCTTTTAGAATAGATCACTCATGAGGCGCCCCACTGAAAGGTCCTGGGTTTGATCCCCGATGTCTGTCCTTGAGCAAGTAGCTTTGAATAAAAGCATCCGCTAAATAACTAGTATAACACATTTACTGTTATGAAAACACATACACACAAACTCACACGCGCACACACACGCGTATACACACGCATATACACACGTGCACATGAATGTGCACATGAATACAATATTAGCACTATTATCCGTGAATTCATTTAATCACATAATTATCTATTTTTGAGATAGTGGTGACTGCAATGAACCCTATTTTAAATCAATGTTAACGTATAGTATAGCCTCCTCTCTCTCTCCCTCTCTATCTCTCGCTCTCTCTCTCTCTCTCTTTCTCTCCCTCTCTATCTCTCGCTCTCTCTCTCTTTCTCTCCCTCTCTATCTCTCTCTCTCTCTCTCTCTCTTTTTTCTGATTCTCTTTGTTCCACTCTCTCTGACTTTCTCTATTCATGAGAATCATTTGGAGGACATAATTCAGTGGCTTTTTGGTTGAAATCAACCGAATCCATCTCTCCAACTAAATCCGTTCTTTGTGTCATCCAATACAATTGTTCCAAGTGCACAAAGGAAACGTCAATCATATGCGACAGGGTTGTCCATAACATGATGACACGCTATTGTACACAAAACACGTGGAACACATTGAATACACCACACACATTGACAACATAAACTTTATTGAACAGATTGAGACTGACAGTAAAATCTCTGGCTCCGGGGTTACTCAAGTTCACTCCAGTCAGCAATATGAGTGGTAGGCTGCGAGGATGTAATCAATACATTGGTACTCTGCATTGCTTCGCAGCCATTTGTATATAAAATAACAGAGGACGTGTTCAAAATGAGTTACGGAATGGATTCATCAGCGCAGGCAAAAAGGACACTCTGCTTGTCATCCGTCGATGGCCTTCTGAAATATTGCTAAATATCAGCTAAATGATGATGCGATGAAGTGAACGACTCTCCCGAACACATTTGCATCTTCCTGACTGCTATGGATTTACTTCAAATCACATGGTCGGCAAATCTCACAAAATACCAGGCAGCATTTCTGTCGGTAAGCACTTTTCTAAATTCCTGCCCAAAGTATCCAGCCAGTTGATGGCACTTATACACCAGTTATATACACATACATGTATATAATGTATATACATTGACCGTCCAATCTTTTCCTATCTCTACCGTGGATCAGGAAATTATAACTAAAATAATTATAACTAATTAACAAAATCCTCAAGAATCTGGTTTGACAATGACGTTATTTTACCTCCAAAACGTCCATCCGGCAGACACACATATACACGCTGATGCACACGCACACACACAAGATGTACACAAATACACACACACTCACACACACATACACACACACACACACACACACACACACACAACCCCCGGTCCCCTTAGCTTCTAAAGTAGGCTAATTTCTCTGCTGATCTGGGATTTCCAAGTGTTTGACGTTATTGAAGGAGCTGACAGATGGAAACGTCTGTGGGGTTCATGGATCGAGTCACCCCTCCCACCCAACCCGGGCCCCCGCCATCTTGGATCAATGTAAAATAACTGTCACTTTGTCAATCAATCAGTAGACTTCCCAACTGCCAAAGAGCTCTAACCTTGTAGCCGGTCGGTAATTAAAAAGCAGTAATTAATGGACGAGTGTCGAAGCCAGACTAGACTGTCAAAATAGCCACGCTACATACAGAACGACTGTCAGTTAACCCACCATAGAACGGGCATTTATCGTCTACTTATCAACCTTGGTGGATTAAAAACAGAAATAATATGTTTACAGTCATAGTACTCCCAGATGTTAAACGCCAGAGTCGTGCGTCTTGGCAAAAGTAAGAGTGAAATACACGTCTGCGCGGGTTACCAGATGGATCAGAAAAAAATAATAAACCCTTCGTTTCCAGAGGCCAAGGAAGGAAGAGTGCTCGAGTAATCTCCCTTAATCCTCTTTGTTCACCCGGGAGATTGTACCGCTTCAGAAGTTTTCCAGCCAGACAAAGAGGTGGAAACAGTGATTGCATCAACTCAAATAGACGTGTGTGTGTGTGTGTTTGTACGTGTGTGTGTGGGCGGGGGGGGGGGGGGGGGTGAAGAAAAGGCTAACCAACTTGCCAACAAATACATTCAGGGTTCATCACAGTCAGCGGTTTCTCAATTATTTTCTAAATTAAGAAGTGTTTCCACGGAGACCGCAATACCTGGCGGTACCGAGGCCCAGGGAGGGAGGGGGAGTGTGATTGTTGTGTCAAACTTGTTCGATACGTTTTTTGTTTTTTTTTGGTACATTTTCCAAGTATGAAAAGACCTCGGGCGTATAGTTCTAAGTGATAGATTGGAGTGGGAAATTGCTTTTTGTGTTGAATTCAAAGATTTGCTTATAGTTTGTAGAATGTGTGTAATATGTTCTACACTTCACTACAAAGCTAACAATTCATTTTCTGTGTGTGTGTGTGTTTGCGTGTGTGTGTGTGTGTGTGTGTGTTTTTGTGTGTGCGTGTGCGAGCGCACGCACGCACAGACAGACAGACAGACAGACAGACAGACAAGAAAAAGACATGATTTCCACTTACATCTGCAAGTAAAAAAACCAGGAAACTCCAGTGTTAACCTCTACCCCCTGCTCCCCCCCTCTCACCAGATAATTACAAAAGCTGTGTCGTTTCATGAACCAACAAGACATCATGTTTCACTTCATTCACCTTGAACACTTCTTATTGCTCTGTTGTGTTATACCTGCTGTTTGTAGCTAGCTAGCTAGCGGTGCCCGAGGAGGGGGAGGCTTTGCCTTATGAGTAATGCTCGGTAATAATGGTACGTGAAAGGTCACGCCATCCGTCTTGGTGTTGTGTTTTTAATTAAAAGTACGCCTGCCTGTCAACACCATGCTTCTTAAGGACCCACAGGTTAAGTAATGCTTAAACTCTAGTTAACATACAAGACAATCCGTCTGTAATAGTTTGTGTGTGGGTGGGTGTTATATATTGTGTGTGTTATATGTGGTATATTTTTCCATATTCTTACTTTCAATTGTAAACTTTCTCTCTTAAATATTTAATCTTAAATAGGCCTACTGTCCTGTACTTCTGCTGTTGCACCCACATTAGTCCCATCTGGGACTAATAAGCATCACATCGTGCCTTAAATTATTGAAGAGAACAAAATGTCACAGCAGTTAATTTTTTATAATCAATTCCGAGAATAGAAACGACAGATATGCAGACAAAAGAAATATGAAGGTAATCACATGGTGTCAGCCTGTGAGTATGATTTGGCAGCATAATGCTGGATGACAGCCAATAAATCCTAATGGCGGTTTAAATACAGCAGGGACGGTGTCGTAGTCATCAGCGGCCGACCTTTGACCTGAGCAGCCGTCTCCAAGCCCCCCGTGTTGATGCACGGAATCCTGGCACGGATTAATTGTAATCAAGACAATGAAAACCAAACAAAACTTGAAGATTAAGAGGCCACGTGCAGCAGTAGCTACAACATACCATCTGACATGCCAGTCCAAAAAAAACTAAAAGAACGTAACCTTTATTTATACTGATGGACTATATCCTCCTTCGAACGTCGCTCCTGATGCAATATACTACCCATTGTTTCCCATCCCGCTACTCCCAGTTATTTCCTTTATTTTGAAAGACAATTCTCCAAAGCAGGGAGGACCAGCCACTCCTGCTGTATCCCTGTAACGCCAGCGCTAAATTGCGCTAGCGAGTGTCCAGACACCACCGCTGTCCCGGCTCCTAGCTTGTGGTTAGAATGTTTACCTTGATATTCTGAGGGCCTTGGCAGTTCATAACCTGCCAGGGCTAGTCTTTATTTGCCTTGATATAGCTCTCTCTTTATCTCCTTCCCGCTCTCTCTATGTCTCTCTCCCGCTCTCTCTCTCTCTCTCTCTCTCTCTTTCTCTCGCTCCCTCTGCTTGCCTTGATACCTCCCAGGCCACACAACAGACAGTTCCATCTTGCCTTGGTTAGTGCTAGGTGCTGGGCACACATTGTAGCTCACAGGCGTTTAAATATCCCTGTGGGCAAGGCAAGGCCAGCATCAGCCAAGCCGAGGCAACCATGAGTGCATTAGTTAGTGGCCATGTATTCTCACAAATCAGAATTTAGCTTAATAATCTAAAGTCTGATAGCAGACTTGTTCAAATCTGGGTGAACGGGGCGTTTCGCTTTCTTTCACGAAGTCGTTTGTTTAGACTAATCATGTTGCTGGAGGCGGGGATCTGTAAGCGCGTAATTGGCTATTAACCCTGAACACTGGAAACTCGGCCAGCACTAGTCAACTGTAAAAAAGTGTCTGTAAAGGTTTCAAACAACACCGTGGAGACTGACCACTGTAGAAATACACTAATTAAAATCCCCTTCTGAAAGCTTCATCCACTCACGCGAGCTAGTTTCTCTTCGGTAGAATATCTCCGTAACGAAACAGGAAAAAGGCGTAACCCCGCCCCTTTCAGTTTTTGGTTCCCGGCCCAGGCTCTGTGCCGCCTCCCCCCAGAAGTTCTGCTATAACATAGGACTTCTGGATCTGAGATTAGTGGCTGTGTAATAATATTAACCATGGCATTTTAGGTCTAGCTTTACATTGAATGGATACCACTTTTGTCAACTGAAAGGTTGACTCATTCCTACCACTGAGGGGACAAGTGGTGGAAATTAAATTGGACTCCTTCACCTTGTTCCCCAACATTTGGAAAGGTTATCTATCAGGGATGGCATGAGATCAAGCATAGAGCAGGACTCATAAAAGTACAACTTTATAGATGAGATAAAGTTTGGCCTTTTTGTTGGGGTACATCTTCAGCATTTAGTGGATGCCGTTATCCAGTTCCTTACAGTGAATTTTGGAGAGATATCATTGGGAAGCAGGTTCGGGCGTCTTGCTCAGGGATGCCTACAGGTAGACTGCAGACATTGGGGTTCGAATCCAGAACCTTTCAGCTGGGAGTCAAAGTGAACACCTGCCACCATAGATTTGACCATACGGCAGGTAACATATTAAAACAATTGCTTGGCTGGTAGATTTGTATATCATTTTTATAGTTCACTTCATCACATCATCATTTAGCTATATAAATGCAGTCCATTCACCATTTGCCATTTAAAAAGCCACAATTCTAAAAGCTAAGTTTCGACCCACTACACTATCCAGCCCCCTTACACCATTCAGCACAAGCACCTGCTCTTAGAGGAGATGTTGGCGTACGTCTTCAGTCAATCATTGTAGTCCATCATCTACTACCACACACTGTGTTTCAGTAGCCGGTGCGTGGAGATCCAGGCGGTGGAGATGCGCACCAGTGTCTCTCTGGCTGAATCCAAGCATGGTTAAGGGGAAGGAGATGCGGAGGTCAGATGATGGTGTTACCCCACCTAAAGATCCTCTGGACTTTAATATCGCATCGGCTGCCCCGCTCACTGACCCGCTTTACTTTTTAATGATTATTCTGCCAGAGGAGAGTGGATTAACTTCTGCCTTTTTAGACTTGTGAAGAAAGGAAGAAGGAGAGACAGAATGGGGGAGGGAAAATAGCTTGTGCTATTGTGGAGGGTGACGGCTGGCTTTTGTGAAGGAGTCACTCAAACGGATTGACTTACTGGGTGTGTAAGTCCGAGTACCTGGTAAAGCAGCTTGTTTTGATGAGTCCCATTATGTCTTACTGTTGGAGGCTGGACTTGAATACAGAGAAAACACACACACACACACACACACACACAGTATTAGCTGGGCCATCGTTTGCTGTTGTTGAATCGATGGGCTCTGGCACTGAACAAATTTGAGATTATACGGTATTCGGGTGCTGATATGTAGAATTACTACAAGGTAAACTTAAGCAATTTAATCAGATCTTGTCTTAGGCAAATAATCAAATGTATTTTATAAGAGGTGTGTGTGTGTAACATGAGTTGAAAACAGTCATGGTGTCTCGTGTTGTTTTTCTAACAATAGATCATAATTTTCACCAGATTGCATGAGATTCCCGACTTACTCCTTTTCTGGCCTTCTAAGCCCGAGGGGAGGAATTGTCACACAACCCTTGTGGTTCAAAGTGATTGAATTGCCCCGTTGTTTTTGCCGTTGTTGTCTGCTCGATTGGGCTTCTTTAGTTTCTGGAAGTAAACATCCTTCCATGGAACAAAGTGCCGTTTCAAATCGACAACATCTCTCACCGCGACTTCTGTAATCCATTATGGCTGCGCAAATGCATTCTCTAATCTCATCCCAGATGACTGTTATTACCAATAACAAATACAGACGGGAGGCACAAACACAGGGGCCACAAGTCCATTTCCTCTCACTGATCAGGGGCTGTCTTATCACCGGGCAGATCTCATTGTGGCCCAAGCACCGCTGGTGCAGGCAGCCCCCGCTGGGGTTCACAAGTTCACTAGGATGGAAGTGCGCGGGACTGCTGGAGGGTATAACCTCTGGGGAAGGGAAGGGGGAGGGGAAAACACAGATCAGAGAGCATTATGGGATGTGGAGCTCGGAAATTGGGAATATAACTCCCTTTTATAAAAGGAATCAAAGAGCAATGCATACATAGCATACCCAGTATATACACATACAAACAGACACACACATACACAATACACAATACAGTGTGACGGGGTGCGATATATATACACACACACACCCCGATAATGCAGAGGGTGAGTGATTCAGCTCCCTCCTACAAAACACATGTTCTACTCACTGCTCTTAAACGGCCGGACACAGCAAACAACAAGGGGCCCGCCGGTCCCCTGAGCCCCTCCCGCCCACAGTGGTCAGCCATATATCAGCCCCCCAGCGCTGGGGGCCTTCACGGCTGTGTATTCACCGTTATTGGGGCCCGTAAACGTGATTGAGCGCGCGCCGTAGAAAGTTGCATTCCGCGAATGCGGCAAGGTTGCATAGTCATTTGAAATATAGTGAAAAGTAAGCAATGCGCTAACCTTGGCGACAGGGCGCATCAGATGTAGGCGCTACAGTCTCGGCTCTCCCGTCTATTTTTAGTGGGAGTAAATTATGGCGTTTGCGCCGCGCGTGTCAGCACGGGTGGAATTGGTAATGAAAAACAACGTTACGTGTGACGTATTTATGAATTATCTTTTTTTTATTCTGTCTATCCGTCTTTCTGCTTCTATCTATATATTTATCGGATATATCTTCTCTATATGTGTCTGTCCGCCGATGTACTTTATCTTTCTATCTCTTTATCTATCCATATATCTATCTATCTATTTATTGTTATTTATGGTTATCTTGACTTATCTATCTGTCTATGCACTCTAGCTATATACTCTAGCTATCTGTTTATCTAACTATCTGTCAATCAGTCAGTCAGTCGTGTCGTTCTACCAGCCTAATACATTATTCAAGATTTAAATAATTAACTTTTATCAAGTACTTTTATGAAGGTACATTTCTCTCTCTCTCTCCCCCTCTCTCTCTCTCTCCCCTCTCTCTCTCCCCCTCTCCATGCACCCATCATTTAGTTAGGCCTAGACATGACACCAGTCTGCATAACATCAGAGAGAGAGAGAGAGAGAGAGAGAGAGAGCTAATCAATTCTAACCAGAGCGGTCACAGTCCTCTCCGTATCCCTCCACACCCCTCACCTTCTCACCTCCGACCCTCACCCTCTCACCTTCCCTCACGTTCTCACCTCCCCTCACCCTCTCAATTCCCCTCCTCACCCTCATCTCCCCTCACTCCTTTTACTCTTATTGTAATTTCTGTAATTACTACTGTGTACCTTCTGCTGTGTTTTTGTATGTATTTGTTTATTGGTTAACGGGACAATGCAGAAAACATTCTTACAGGTTTAAGCACATGACACATGTGTATTGCATGTAGGGTTAATATCATGTATAAATACAGTGTGATACCTGAATGAATAAACCTTATCTTATCTTATTTTCCCCCTCACCTCCCCTCCTTCCTTACCCCTCTCACCTCCTCGGCCTTTTTACGCTTATTTTAAAGTATTTTTCTCTTCTTACATTTTAAACATACTACCGCCATGTGCTTTCTGCCGTCACACCCATATTTCCTGTCTTATTTACAATTTTTATCTACCCTCCTCCCCTCCCCTCACCCCTGCAGGGATCATCCGCACCGCCTTGACCAACATGGACCGTGAGGCGCGGGAGCACTACGCCGTGGTCATCCAGGCCAAGGACATGGCGGGGCAGGTGGGCGGTCTCTCGGGCTCCACCACCGTCAACATCACCCTGTCTGACGTCAACGACAATCCGCCCAAGTTCCCGCAAAGTGAGTAGCGTGCTGTGTGTGTGTGTGTGTGTGTGTGTGTGCGTGTGCGTGTGTTCACCGTTACAATAAGAATAATAACAACTGGTCTGGCTTGGTTATTCTTGAATTGTTGGTCAAGAAGTACCAAGATGTTGGCCGTTCTTTTGGTACTTCAGACCACATGATTGAATGCCTCCTGATGGTTTAATGATCATCGTGAAAACACCCGACCAATCTATCTCATATTGTCCCCTGTGCACCCCTGTATCGCCCTGTATTATTTATGACCTAGATTCTCTCTGAATTGAAGCGCATGTACGGCAATATTTACATTTATCGATTCAGCAGACCACCCTTTTTTTTTTTTATGCCGAGCAAATTACGCGTGGCTATTGAACAATGAAATCGTACGGTCGATATTGCAGCGAACACTGCACCTACAAAATGTAATGTTCCTTGTGCTTTTTTTTTTAATATTCAGAGCGTATTGACCCTCTGTCCCTTCCTGGAAGCAGAATCTCTTTTACATGTCCTCTCGTTCCTTCTATTCCCACCTGTGTTCCCCTCTTCCTGGGCCATCTGAGGCTTTAAGGTTAAGCAGACACCGTCTAATCCAGACTGAATGTAGACCAGTCGAGCCCTTTGAGGTAGTAAATGTAAAAAAAGAAGAAGAGTGGGGCTATACAAATATGACTCTGAATATTTTCACTGGCCCAAGGGATGGTAACGTACACGCTGATAAGATCTCACCGAATGCTTTTGCGGAGTAACCAGGGGTTTATATATATTCCCCCCAAAACCAATGAATACAAAAAATACATGTTTTTCAATCCTACCATACAGACGAGAAGTGTTTGAAGTGAATGTGTGAATATAGAATTTCAATGACATAAAATGAAAACATTGATCTTATCGTGTTATCATGAATGGTATTTACAATGATACCAACACATCATTCTCAATATTAGGATTGTTATTATGGTTATTATGTATATGTTCATTATTTTGAATGAACATATGTCATTTTGAAGTCGCACCGCAATGCAGACCACTTTGAATCAGTCAGCCCCTTTTCCTCTAAGTATCAACCCCAGAGTTTGATCTGTTTCATTGTACTGCTATAAAAACCTGGCGGACAATTTAACGTCAGTCAACATAACAGAAATCCTTATTAATGGTTCCCAGAGGAGCCACTGGGTGTCAGAGTCAAAACGCTTAGCTAAGCTTCTTCGTCCCCAGAACAGTAAAACAATGCTTTGGAACACATCACCTTTGTTTTCAATCGCTTTTTTAATGGATCCACAGTAATGTGCTGTAAAGGGCCTTGGGTGCCTTGAAAAGTGTCTTCCAAAAATCAAACTACAATTATTATTATTATTATTATTATTATGAAGTGATTTGGGAGATGCTTTTATCCAAAGGGATGTGCAGCGGATACAGATGCAGAACAGACATTGAGAATCGAACCCAGAACATTTCTGGGTTTCGAACACCACTAAAATTGTTATTGTTATAATATTAGTAGTAGTCGTATTAGTAGCAGGAGTAGTAGTAGTTGTACTAGATATATCAATAATATTACTAGGGATGCACTCATGTACATTGGCCGATATCTCCTAAAATGTAATACAAATATCATGTAATGTAATAATGTAATGTAAATAACAATATTATTAGCCAATATTAACTACCAACTGCCATTATAAATATTACCTTTTTGTGCCGTTTCATAAAAAAAATAACGCAGTGTTGATGGCAAATGAAAAAAAATTGCTATATCGATATCGGCCTATCGTATCGTATGAACATTGGTATCGACCTATCGTAACTTACATCGTTCCTGGCCAATAGCATCGTACGAACATCGGTATTGACCTATTCTATCGGATGAACACCGTTGTCGGCCAATTGTATCGCATGAACATCGGTATCGGCCAATAGCATGGTATGGACACCGGTGTCAGCCAATCATCACCTAGCGATGACCGTTTCGCTTCCCGCAGAGAACTATCAGCTGTACGTCCCCGAGTCGGCCCAGGTGGGCAAGCCGGTGGGGAAGATCAAGGCCAACGACGAGGACCTGGGGGTCAACGCAGACATCAAGTACACCATCATCAACTCAGAGGGAGCCAACACCTTCTCCATCTCCACCGACCGAGACACCAGGGAGGGTGTCATCAGCCTCAAGAAGGTAAACAACAACAACAACACAGTCCGTTGTTTTGGCACTGACGTACATTCTATTCCTGTCCTGTTATTGTTTGTTTTATACTGTTATTTTAGGCTATTAATTGTTATTTAGTTTTTTTGTGGGGGGGGGGGGTATCCTTGTGTGTATGTGTTTTGAATATAAAATCTAAAATTATAATAAACAAATGATGAATAAAAAATATATAATAATGACAAAAACACAACATAATCACAAACAAATGCTGATTTTGCACACTTCACTCTCTCTCTGTCACAGTTGTTTTACATAGGGTCTTCCCTTATTTTGTACCTGCTGTGTGTGTGTGTGTGTGTGTGTGTGTGCCTGTTTGTCTCCCAACTGTCACGCTGGTTGTCTATGTCATGTGTGTATGTGGTGGCATCTAGTTTCCCTTTTAGGGATTAATACAGAGAAATGATGATGATGGTGAGGAGTTTTCAAGAAACTCCTCCAAACCCACCTCTTCAGAGGCGCTTTCAGTGGCAAATAAACCCCATCTATGTTCCCCTATGAGCCACGTGTTCTCCCCAGCTGCCCCTCCCCCGGTTCTTGGGTACCTTAAAGGCGCTTTAGAATCAAATCTATTATTATTAGTAATATTGTATCATATGTACTATTCAGTCATTTAGCGCATTCATTTAACACAACAGATACATGTTATTAAGGAGAAGGTAGGGGTTGGACATATTGCTAAAGGATGCCTACTGGTTAGGCTGCGGACATTGGGGATCGAACCCGGTACCTTTCAGCCGGGAGCCACAAGACCATCCTGTCCCCCAGTTTGTACACAGTAGTTTGCTGGCCAATACGCGTGGATGACACCCCATACAGAGGACACCCGTTGCTGGTGTCCTCTGTATTGCTGTATTCTGGTTTTGTAAAACAAAACGATAAAAATGATGAATTCATGATAATGAGAAGAGCCCGGGGCCATGCTGGGTGTTGGTTTAGTTTCTGCGTGCTGTCTTGTTTATACTCTCTGTCTAAATTCCTTGTACGCTGTGTTCTGTGTTGGAGTTGCCTTGAGGGATTATCACCATATTAATTATCTATTTATTGGTTTTCACTAAAGCCGCCAAAATCCCCACTCTGGACCCAACTATATTAAATCAATGCATTTGCCAATGTATTCTGATGAACTGGTGCTTTTTAATGGCTAATAATGACTGCACCAAGTGAAAAAAAAAAATATGTTATTCTCGATCATCTGTACTTATTTTTTAATCTTTTATCATATTAATGTGCTTCAATTAATTTCCTCACACAGTGATGGGATGGGCCTACCGTTACGCATAGAGAAAACAGCATTTCAAGAGGGAAATGCAGCTCAGCACAGGTGACAAAAAATGTTCCTCAGAAGAGGGAAAAAAACTGTGTTGTGGCTAGGATGTTCCGACTCTCAGCCGAAAGGTACTGGGTTCGATCCCCAATGTCGCAAGGGGTTAGGGCATTTCAAGGGGTTAGGGCATTTCAAGGGGCTAGGGCATTTCAAGGGGTTAGGGCATTTCAAGGGGCTAGGGCATTGCAAGATGCCACTAAATAGTCATAGATGTGAGTAGTAATATATTAAAGCTGTAAGTAGGACTGGGCAATATAATATCGATATTGTGATATGAGACTAGATATCATCTTAGATTTTGGGTATCGTAATATTGTGATATGTGATATGATAAGTGTTGTCTTTTCCTGGTTATAAAGGCTGCATTACAGTAAAGTGATTCTGAACTTACCAGACTGTTCTAGCTGTTCTATTATTTACACACTTAGTCATCATATCCACATTACTGATGATTATGTATCAAAAATCTCATTGTGTAAATATTTGTGAAGGCACCAATAGTCATCCCTACAATATTGTGGCAATATCAATATCGAGGTATTTGGTCAAAAATATCGATATTTGATTTTGTCCATATGGCCCAGCTCCACCTGTACGTTTTAGTTTCGCTTCATATTCCGACCACGGTTCTTTCCTCCACAGGGAAATTCACTGCAAGTCCCTTCTGCGTCTGCAGCTAAACAGTCACAGTATTCATGCGGTATCACAACCTTTGTTATTCTGTTCAACTTGGTATCCACAGCCGCTGAACTATGAGAGGAAGAAGACATACACGCTGCACATCGAGGGCACCAACACGCACCCGGACCCCCGCTTCACCTACCTGGGCTCCTTCAAGGACACGGCCACGCTCAAGATCACCGTGGGTGACGTGGATGAGGCGCCCGTCTTCTCCATGGAGTACTACATTATGGACGTCTACGAGAACGCGCCCGCCGGCACCGAGGTGGGCGTCGTGACCGCCCGTGACCCCGACAGCCGTAACAGCCCCGTGCGGTGAGTATTATTCATAAAATGAATAATAAAAAGCCATGACTTACCAAGCCAACAGGCCGGCCCAGCAGGGGGCGTCGCCGGCGGGGTGGAACATGCCCCTGTAAAAAAAATGGATTGACCACACCGAGTGCCACCCCGACTAATTCTGTCATAAAACAGATTAATTTCATGAAGTGTGAATTAATGTAGTGAAGTATACATTGTCTGCATCGTGTCGCAAAGGCCAGGTGTTGTGGTCTGGCGCCCCACACTCGCTGTGTTATTCTGTGCCACTTCTAGCCCCCCCCCTACTGAAATAGTCTGGACACGTCCCTGCTACCTACCCAAAATGAAAAGATGCAGTGCTTTTTAAACGAATAATAGCCTGCCCAAACAGTTTAGATAGATGTGTATGGTGAGTAAGCTTCCATTTCCAGGATTTTGATACAAGATAGAGTTGAGATTAAAGGGCCCCTATTTTACACATGGTGGTAAAAAAATAAATGTTAAGCAGCTGCTACCCCCCACCCCTGTGCTGTGTTAGCATGCTGCCTTAGCGATTGCAGCATTAAAGGGGTCTTTTCACTGCCATGGTTAAGGCGTTTGCTTTTCCCTCTGGGTCATTGGTGCTAAAAGAAAGAAAGAAGGTAAAGAAAATGTGCGGTATGGATTGATTGGCACTGTTACCTACTAGGGGCTACAAAAAAAATGCCTCTTCAGCGGACCACCTCTGTGATCACCTTGTAGTGGGCATTGAATCCAATCCAATTCTGCCTCGGCTGAGAGATAGCTGAAAACGACAGGAACGATGGGGGAGAAGCGTACTACAGAGTTTATTTCTCTCCTGCTGGATCGATTTTGCATCTTTAAGGCTTCTGTTTACCTGACCCTACCTCCCTGCACTCCTCAGATTCCCATTTTGACCACAAAAAAAACTATAAAGATATAGCAAATAAATATCCTGCAGTTGTATTTCTTTCTTTTTTTTTCACCACAAATGCATAAATGCTTGTTTGGTCTGAGAGACTACGAGTTTGCCCTGGGCAGTACAGCAGCTTAACACATTTGTATGCACAGAAAACACACGCTCTAGTACTTCTGTGGAAAGAAAGAAAGAAAGAAAACAGTGTTATTAGTCAGTGGATTAATCCTATGTTTTGCTTTGCAGAGGAATCCTGTTTCATGGCATTACTCTTAAGCCACTCTTACGCTGCTCACATCGATTTCGTTTTCCCCTCCCCCGTCGCACCCTTTCTTTCCTTCCCTTGTAAATTGACAAGATAGTTTTGAAATTCCTAAACACTGCAATGCTAGATGAGTTCTTTCTCATACATCAATAGGTGGCAATTTTCTGCCGCTATTACGCGTTATAGGGTCATAGTTTAGTGCTTTCGACCATTGCCAGGGGAGCCCAGGGACTCTCTTACCCACAGTAAGTGCAGTCTTATTAGGGCCATATCTCTGGTACCCCCTGGCTGTTTCTTAAAAGGCCCCGCTGCCCTGGTTTTCTGAACACTTACCTAGCACCAGTCTGTGTGATGAACGGTGTTCAATATCGGAGAGTAGGAGAGCACAGGTTTGAGCAGGGAACGGATCTTTTGTTGATCTACCGAAGTGCTAAGACGGCAGATAACAGTTTACGGCAAACATGGGGGGGGGGGGATGTAATTTCCATATGAAAATCTCCAAAAAAAATCACATTTCTGTTTTTATGCTTTTATCCACAGCAAAGTGAATTCCAGGTTGTTATGGAGCAGGTCAACTCCCTACTTTAATGGTTAGTTATTTAGCAGACATTTTTATCCAAAGCCACTCACAGTGAATTCAGATACAACTCATTAGCAGCCTATCGATGAGTACTCCCCCACCACCAGTCCTTTATTTCATAACTTCAAGGGGGTATTACAGGAAGTGTCTCCGTGACTTCAGATTGAACCCGTGAAGAAGGCGCTCGGCGATTGCACTCGCGACCCCCGTCTCTGTGTTGCGTTATCGTAGCGTGTGATGCTGCGTTTGGCATTTTCTGTCTTTGATTGCGCCTTGTGGATCGTCCCGGCGGCCCCATGAGCACTCAAGGAGACGTTTGAACTGCCGTTTCAGTTGGAAACGTCCTGACAAATGAAACGGATATGGCGGGACAGAACAGCCCAAGTGCGAACCTAAGCCTCATCCTCTCATACGTGTGCCACGTTTGCCTTGCTTCTCTGTGCGACACAGTGGGTCCTTGTATGTAAATTGTACATTTTTGTCGCTGTTGTTTTGACATGTCGGCCCATAGTTATTTTAAAGTGTGTATTATATAAAATAGCGTATGAGTTTTCGCGTATTCAGTCAATTAGCTAAAATACATTATTAGCCATTGTGTCTTTGCGAGTAAAATGCATTCCATCTTAGTTTTATTTAGTTTAACTAAGATGGAATGTGATACCCTGTACAGCCCCGGACTTATCAAGTACAAATCAGAAAGTTGATTATCTGGGAAACCAGAGCTTTGTAGCTGTGAACCAGAGCTTATTCCTGTTTCCTGTGTGGTGCAGGAAATTCCTTCCGACGAAAACGGCATGAACGTCGATCTAATCTTTTAGATGGAGTTGGCTCTTGTTTCATCCCTGGCACAGGATTATCAGCCATATCACGTTCACCGAACACCTATTTAAGATTTTCATGTGATAATTCAACTCTGTGTAACTCGTACTTACAGATCCCCAACCCCCCCCCCCCCCCCCCCCC
>OOFB01029337.1:50376-71220 GCA_900323305.1 Trachyrincus murrayi
CCCTTCAAGAACCCCCCCCCCCCCCCCCCCCCCCAGCAATATGATTGGTCGAAACATACAGGAAGCGAAGGAAAGCAAGATACCCCATTACCGCACATTTCAGCACCTGTCCCATCATGCTTTTGTTTTGTATTTATTCAAATGACTGCAAAAAACACCACAGTCGGGTTGCCAAGACTGCACATAACTCAACCCACCATACAGCTTTGGAAATGGAAAAGGACAATTTGTAAGGACAGGGGGCGTGTCAGCAGAAGAAGAGAAAAAGACACTTTACATTTTTTGGTGCCCACCCACTACATGTTTTGATGCCTGTATTTCATTGATCGCTGGCGGAGAGTTCTCTGTGTGGCTGTTTTTTGTCCGAAGACCAATATTTCCTATGATTGCGCTGGGCAATCATCCAGCAATAGAAAAGACTAAATAAGCAGGAGACCATCCGCAGACATTCTGCCGGTTGCGCCTCACCCTGTCCTCAAACACTACATTCAATCCAAATTGCTATTTTTTTTCTACTTTTTCTACTACTAACAACATGGTTGCAAATTAAATCGTTATGGGTAAATACACGTGTCCTATCGTTAGTCCGAATATCCCGTATTACATGGAAATGTCTCATATTAGGGAAAGTTATGATGCTGTTTTAGCTCTAACTCTAGTATATAGTGATAAGCCATGCTTCTTAGTTGTATCAAAAAGTTGGAACTTATATTTTTGTAAACATATTTTGACGATTACATCAATTTAGACTTTTTTTCCTTCAAACTGGTGAAACTGTGGCTGTTCCCAACCTTTAAAAATTGGAGATATTGCATCTGCAATATTTTGACTAAACAAATGTATGCATGCATATTTGATGTGATGGAAAATAGCGTTAGTGGTTCCCTACACACAGATACTCCTCTCTCTCTCTCGTGGAATGTAAGAGTTACATACATACCACACTTTTCCGGCTGAACAGCCTCGAGCACTTCTGCTAAATGTACCCAGTAGCGCTACCGAGAAACCGACGGAAGCAAACCAGTTCATTGCCGAATGAACACCCAAATTAAAGAATAAATAAATAAATAGCTGTATCCATCTCGTATTTTCCACGTCAATTGAGAATCGTCTACTTGGCTTTCTCGAGGGAACGCGTACATGGATTAAAGGTGTAAATAGGCCATTAGGAGATAAATTAGGAAATACACACTCAATGTTCATTCATGGCTCCACCCTTGAGAGAAGCTGAACCAATTTCTCTCCTTGTTATTGCCCCTGCTTTTGTACGTAGTTTAATGACTAGGTTGGGGCCAGAAAACCATTACAGTGACGGTGTAAACATAACCAGATGAAGGCCCGTGCCCTGCTTGTGTCATTATAAAATATTTAAGGTAACTGCTCTTGACTTACAAATGTGTTTTCTACAGTTTGTTCAGCTGTTTTCTCATGTTTGTAATAGTTAGTGTTAGTATTAGTATTAGTAGTTAGTATTATTTTTTGCTGGGTTGTTTTGGTCATGCATGCAACATATGCAATAATACACTTCCAAATCCTTTGAATAGGCCTACTTTAATAACAAAGGCTAGAACAAACAATTATATGAATTTGCATATACATTTTTTGGAAAACACAACACAATGCAATAAAATAGAGAAACCGTAAGCTACTTGGAGGGTACTTAGACAAAACGCTAATATATGAACATATTTGTTGCGTGTCAGTCATGTGACATTTCCAGTCTCTCCGAAGATGAAGACATTAGGATCTTACATCACTATGGTGACAGAGAAAAACTGAAAATAATTTCACACTTCGCTCATAGCAGTTATATGCAAGCCCCTAGAGGCAACAGGAAATAACATATCTAAATATCCCTGTTTATCTTGTTCAAACAACGTATTAATTCCTTCAAACCTAAAATATCAATATCAAACTATTGTATTCAAATATCAGTACGATGTTGATTGGACTAATGATTATGATGCTATGTCTTCCTGTCTAGCTCAACTGGTACAGTCATGGCATTAACACTGCCAGGGTTGAGGGTGTGTAAAAAAAAAGTTGAAAAAGTCTACACTAATACAGGAGACAGACTACAAGATTTTTTTAATCTTGTATGACATTAAAATTGTGAGAGACCACACTATCAGAGTTAACACTTTAGTCCTTAGCTTAAACCATATACAGGCTCGTATCTAAAAAGAAAACTAACTCACCTAAATCAGGACAAACACCATGACCCCTAGCCAATTTAATTTCCAAACTTGACATGTAGGGTTGCCCGGAAAAGAGAAACATTCCTGGATATTTTATTTTGAGTTATTATAATAGACATAAAAAACAAATGATATAGCTTTGGCCATTTTGAGTGCCATTGGATGTATGGATGTGTTGGAAGTGTGTGACATTTAGATTCTCCCGCGTCGCTTTTTAAGATCATTTTTCATTGGCTATTTGTGCACAGCATTCTCGGATCATACCGCTGAGTACGTGTGAGGTGCTCAGCGATATGATCGGGGCCGTGCCGATTTCATGTCATAAATATTAATTTGATATTGATATTGATATTATGGGGGCTGCCCCGACGAGCTTTGCAGTAGATCGGAAGGCTTCAGATTGAAGCTGTGAACAGATTGAAGCTGTGAACAGCACACACTATGAGATCATCGGTACCGACCAAGTTTTTCCCCCTGATTGTCAGGAGGGGCCAAATCGGGTGTGTATGCAGCATAAATTGACACACTGCCGCTAATGCTGGGTGGGATAATCTAAATGTCAAAGCTCTAACGCTATTTTTTATGTCTATTATAATAACTCTTAAAATCAAAATAACATCTCCAAGAATATGTTTCTCTTTTCCGGGTGACCGAGTCTACATGTCATGTTTGGAAATTAAATCGGTTAGGGGTCATGGTGTTTGTCCTGATTTTGGTGAGTTCGTTTTCTTTTTAGATACGAGCCTGTACATGGTTTGACATTGTGTTCAACAGGGTGCATCTAGAGCACATTAAGTGAAACCGAAGTAGCTCAACCGGTAAGTTCACTGAGATCACTCACTTCCAACTCTATAGAAAATCATACAATAACCATTGATATGATTATAACCACAGAACGTCGTCTGCTATGTTTGTTAACATCCATGGTTGACGCTCACGTCACATTTGATCTCGAGAGTTCAGGGAGAGTTTGGGTTTTCAGAGTCTTGCATCGGGATTGTTCATGAATGAATAGTGTGTGGTGTGGGCCGGTTTGTCCAGAGTGTTCCAAATCGTTTTACTCCACACACTGCAGGAACAAACTTTATAAGACGTATCATTACATGTCGTTATGTGTGTGGTGTCTCACAATTTTAAAATCGTATACGATTTTTTAAATCTTTTAAATCTAGTCCCCAGCATAAGGTGCTTCTGTACAATCAACTCAAAATAATAGAAAAAAAGGTGTGTGTGTGTGTGTGTATATATATATATATACATATATATATTAGGAGTGAAACGGTTCACAAAACTCACGGTTCGGTACGCTATGGTGGTGTCACGGTTACGTACGGTTTCCATACATCGACAAAATAAATGCCTATTTTTTTAAATTTGTAGTTAGATTTTCCATTTGCTATTAGAACAGTAAGCAACATGGATGGGACATAAACAAAACAGTAGTGCCTGCTTTATAACATAAAATTAGTAATTCAAACACAACTTCAACAAGGAATGCATAGATCAGCAGCATATGGCAATGGCTTGAACAAAATAAGACCACTTGAAACGATTAGTTTATCAACATGAAATCAAAGTGTGACTTTGGGCTTTTTGTCTCCCAGTCTGCCGTGATGAAATGAGCAGTAAGGTAGCTCTATAGCTGTAGAGGTCCAACTGTCTGTAGTTAGCGCAAGAGAAAACTTTTCAGACATAATGTCAATGTGTTCTTTTGTTTTGTTGTGTAAGGCAGGTATAACTGTCTGGGTAAAATGTGTGCGGAAAGTAATAGTGTATCGCGGGTCCAGCACTTTAAACTTTTGTTCTTGAGTCAGTATTCTCTACCACAGAGAAAGTCTCATATCTGCCACTATCCTCTCTTTCAACCGGCTACCGGAATCATCCACATATTGTTGCCTGAAGGCTGCGGGGAGAAGTTGTTGCTGTTTGGTAGCCGTTTCATTAGTTTGCCTAAACCGGCCGATTTGTCTCATCAACGTGTTCACTTGAGACACGTTTGGACACCGTGCACGACCCACTCCATTTCCTATGGAGAAAGCACCACGACAATTTCAGGTAGAGGAGGGGCCATGCTCTTGACCTCGCGGCAGTTTACCGCGGATGGGTCTCGCTTCGAAGTGGAAATTATTTTCAACAAGCCAGAATGATTTGAGCCGTAGCTGATTGTGTGTTTTAAACTTTCGGTGCTCGAGAACACAGCGCCGGACCTAGCGACACGCACGGTGTTGAACCGCGTATCAGGATATTATATACACTATGTTATACACAGCAGGAGGTCCAAAGTATCACATGGATACAGGTTCATAAAAGGCAATTGCATTATTTGTCAAATATGCATTGAAATGGAGCAAGAATTGTGAAACAATTTATCAATAATAAAGCAAATCACGAATAGTACCGATTCTATGAGTAACCTACAGTATGTCAGGATTATGTATTAAAGCATAATGAAAGTTTGGTAGAGGTTTGGGTTGTGTAGTTATCTTGCCATGATGTAACTCCAAATATTGGCAAGATATCTTCAATAGTTGCTCCATAGGTTCAAACTTGATAATCCACTTGATAATGTTTTTTTATCCCCCCCATTGACCTACATTGCACGGCGAAACAGGTCTATCTCACCAATATTTGCCGTTGCATCATGGCAAGGTAACTACACAACCCAAACCTCAAACCAAACTTTAATTATGCTTTAAATCCCACACAACTTCACAGCACACCTAGTCTTGTCTCAAGGCGGAACACTGGTTGAGGAACTACTGCCCTAACCTACACTCCCCTACGCCCCGCCCCCCTTATGTGACCCAAGCGCCTCTCCTCTTGTGAACAGGTACTTCCTGAGCAACAAGGAGGAGGGGGAGGAGGAGGAGCTTGCGGCGGTGAGGTACTTCACCATCGACGGGGACAGCGGGGTAATCCGGACCACGCAGCCCCTGGACCGAGAGGCCCAGCCCTGGCACAACATCACCGTGATTGCCTCGGAGGTTGGTAGGTACCCCAAGTGACTCTTTTAAATCAAACACACACACACACACTCAAAAAATGAAATGTTTCATTAAGCCGACGGATGGCATGTAGCATGTACTTAGCAAAGAGCTAATCCCTTTTGTGTGTGTGTGTGTTTGTGTGTGTTTGTGTGCATGTGTTTGTTTGCTTGCTTGTGTGTGTGTGTATATATATATACACACACACACAAGCAAACAAACACATGCACACACGCATATATGCACATATATGCACATGCACACACGCACGTATATATATATATATATATACATATGCCATACAATGTGTGAGGAAATGTGAGTATTCAATAAAATCGTTTTAAATCACGTGTGCACGTCAAGAAACAGTCTAGACAGAGAGGTCTTGAAATCTGACCTGAATACAACATAAATATAATCCTGCCAGACAACAACGCTTGTTATGTTGTTGAGTGGAAGATATCAATGCCAATATCAATAACTAGTGTAACTCTTCTTTTCAGTTTGAACCATATTGAAATGATATAGTGTTGCCTAGCATGTCTTTAAGATGCTCAATTACTAAGAACATTTAGTTTAAGTGCTAGTAAATCATATAACACTCACGTGGGAACACTGTTACGCAAAAGTAAGCCTTGTTATTGGATAATAATTAGTGACACTACACCCCCAGTGAAGATGTTATGACTATGTTATGACTATGTTATGACTAGGGACAGACTACACGATTAAAAAAATCGTATGTACAATTTGTGAGAGAGCACACACATAGCGACATGTAATGATGCATCTTAACAAGTTTGTTCCTGTAGTGTGTTGGAGTGAAACGATTTGGAACGCTCTGGGCAAACCGGCCCACACCACACACTACCGATTCATTCATGAACAACCCCGATGCAAGACTCTGAAAACCTAAACTCTCGCTAAACTCTCGCGATCAAGCGTGATGTGAGCGTGAACCGTGGATGTATTTTGATTTTAAGACTTATTATAACAGATATATAATTTGGTCGCACAGAAACTGCGTGATTGCATCTCAGGCTTTTTGGAGGCATTTTATATGAAATCAAAGTATGTAACATTTTTTAAAACGGCAATAAGGTGTAACAATGAATTTTTATTAACATAGCTAAACTAAAATAAAAGTGCTCTTGTTTAAAGTGCATACAGTTCAATAACTTAAATTAACATCAAATAAATAAAACAACTTCAAATAACAAAAAAGCCCCCTGCCCTGTCCCCTCTACAAGAGATCCCCAGAAGCCCCAGGGTCTGCAGATGGCCAACCCCTATATTTTGCCCCTTGTCCCTGGGTGAACCAGGTGTTCACTCTTTCCCTGGCATCTAGTCCTCCGAACTAGGCCCCTCAATGCTGATTCTAATAAGGTCCTCCACTGTGTCTGTGTAGAGAGATGCTCTGACGTCTGACTTGATCAAACACAATCGGCCAACTATCTGACCAAAATATGACTTTAGGATTTAAATAATAATAATAATTATAATAATAGTGGCACTGGACAGATTTTAGGTGGCAAATGCCACCACATTGGTGGCAGTCTGGAGCCATGCTTTACTTTATATTCCAACTGTGTTATACAAGAAAAACTTAGCTGGAAGTAAAATGATGGTAAATAACAATATAGCTAAATTATGAGCGTAGCTTCGATGCATGATGAATACATTCCAAACGGTATTCATAATGCATATCATTGAAAATATTCAAACACAATATATTAAAAACAAGGTCTTAATAAAACCATAGTTTCTACTCTGTAAGGAACAACGATGGCTACCTTAGTTTGACGTGCATCTATTTCCAAACCGCTCTTGCAGCACTAGTCCACATTTTACAAAATGTACCTAATGGACTCATCCGTAGAGATTTGTTTATGTAGGTCAGTTGGACCTGCTAGGGGGAGAATATGCATCTGCTCAAACTTTCATTGTCGCATTTACAGGACAGTTGCTTCTAGTTATGAGTCTGTTCTGCCTTAATGGCCACTCTAATAACCCAAACTAATGTTTGTCCCTCCTTGTTAGGCTAAAAGTGGGAAAACATAAAACATAAGTGTTGACGTCGAATGTCAGAGTTAGAGTAAAGGAGTAGACGACTGGATTGGGTTTTCTGCAATTTCATTGGTTGCTGAAGGTGGGAAAGCACACATCTGCTGGTCACGTCGAAGGTCAGAATGACATTGTTCAATGTACGGTATACCACTGTAATGAGATTATTCATAGTAATATCATGAAGGCTATTATGACCTAAACAACGTTTAATTTTGCCTAAATAGTGAAATGAACAATTAAGCGTGCGACGATGAGCCAAAAGTAGACCAGACATTTACATATTGATTAGAATGTGTTTGAATGGAATTGAGTGTATTTTCATTATAATCAACTACCAAATCAAATTAGTCCCAATTGTTTCAATGTCCTTTCCTTTCCACTGCTATGTGGAAATTAATTAAATCAATGCAGGCCTCGCTGACTCCAAGAATTCCTATCAGGTAACTTGGCTAATTTGTAATCGCAATTAGGCAAATCCCTTACCAACTGACAGAGGCCCTGCATGCTAATGCTTCCTTATCTCTTATTCTTCCTCACGCTCCTTAGTATTCAAGGATGCAGACTCTCAAACACCCTTACTCTCCTCAAAGGCTAAGATGGATATGTTTTAAACACAGAACAACTCTAAATGAAAAACTGTAAAAGAGAGAGGTGAAGAAAAAAACTACCCCGGACTACTGTTTGTTTTTTAATCCTGTAGTTCCACACCAGGACTTCACGGCTAGTCCTCTTAAGACTCTCTTACGGTGAACAGCTTTGCAGTGTGTTCATTCCAGGTTCCATAAAGAGACGTACTGCTGAACATGCAATGCCGCAGATTTATTTTCTATAGCATTTCTCTGCTTTTGTTGAAGTTCAGTTCATCCTCCGTGAAAGAAGAAGAACACAGAGTCTTCTTCTCTGTGGGTTGTGTCAGTGAAAACTGCCTTGTTCACAATCGCCTTGGCAACAACATTTGCTGGTACCGCTAAGCAGCAGAAGATATCTGTACACACGAACAGCTGCGACTATCTGTCACTTTTCCCCCATGTCAAGAGCAATTTTCTGTGTTTCCCCCCACAACTGACAACGGTAAATGAGACAGTTATTTAGCTATTTTTCTATATTGTAATTCCACTCCACACTTCTTGCCGTCAGTTTGGGGTGTTTTTCCCACGTGGAAAGTGACAGTTATTCACATGGAAGGGATGAACGGGGATGATTGCTGTTTGGCTCTTACAGTTTGCTTCAAATGGAAGCTGCACTCTTGCCACCCTGGGGTTAAATTAGCACTTAGCGATAAGAGATAATGGACTCATGGGTAGTGTAGTCTTTAATCTGTAAAGAAAAAGACTGCTGCTGCTTTTTGTCAATACGAGTCGGTGTACCCTTGCAGTTTTTGTGGGCTAAAATGATTTGTGAATAACCAAGTTGGATGTCTTGGGTTGTGTTTTGGAAATGGCTCGTCGGGTAGTAAATGGAGTAGGAACCGTAAAAAGGAGGGATTGCGTGTCGTAAATTGTCAGTAATCAGCGCAGTTATTCTTCAGAACACTGATTATGATGTTGTTGCTGGGTTTGTTTTATTGCATGTGGACCTGATATAGCTCAACAATTATAGAACAGACCCCATCACTGTAGCTTTACTGTATGACTGAACCGGGAATATGAATCAATACATTTAAACAAAACAAACCCATTCAATGTATTATAGATTTAGTGACATAGTGATTATGAGTCAAAATGAGTAACAGTGACCTTTAGTTTGGTCTCAATAAATTCCCATTATAGCTGCCCCCTTGGTCACTGGATGACCTTTGACCTCCCCTGTGTGTGTGTGTGTGTGTGTGTGTGTGTGTGTATGTGTGTGTGTGTGTGTGTGTGTGTGTGTGTGTGTGTGTGTGTGTGTGTGTGTGTGTGTGTGTGTGTGTGTGTGTGTGTGTGTGTGTGTGTGTGTGTGTGTGTTTGTGTACACGCTTGTCTCTGTGTGAGTCTGTACTTTTGTGTATGTATGTGTGTGTGTGTATGTGTGCACATGGATTTGTGCTGTGTAAGGGGAAGGATTAACAGTTAAAAATGAACGCACCATTAACTTTAGTTTGGCTTTCCTCGTACACTCTAATTTCCCCTCCATGTCTCCAAATCGGTGTTCAGGAAGATTAACTTTGACAGAGACGGATAAACCCTGCATACGCGCATACAGTTACACACGGCTAGAGGTGCACAGCTGCCACAGCGAATCCACCTGTGTGTACTTCCCGTTGTCATACGCCAAATTGAGTTTTTAACTTAAAATCTAAATGTTTCCTCACTAAATGTTTGTCAAGTGTAATTTGACTTTCTCTGGGTGACTCACAGAGTAGAGGGACTTTGATTATGTGGCTGTTTGCTTGTGTTACATTTGTCCGCTTGTTTCTCACAATTCAAGTCTGCAAGGTCATTATTTGCCTGTGTTTTATTTTGATACTTTTGGCTTTTCGGATACTCATCTTGCTCATGGACGCCTACAGGTAGACTGCGGATATTGGGGTTCGAACCCACAACATTTTGGCTGGGAGTCAAACACCCTAACCACAAGGAAAAGTACATTGTACTTATGGTCGAAAAGTGCGATACAAATAGTTGTATTATTGTTGTATAATTATTTGCATTATTATTTACATCCGGTACTGAAGCCTGTAACTATGCAATCCATTGATTTTTTTATTTCTATTGCTGTGGAACCGTGAAAACAAACAGAGACACAAACGAAAGGGATATCGATGGTCTATATAGCTAGCATGGGCACAGAACACTCTTCTAACGAGCTGCAGTCTGTCTTCAACAAATTGTTCAATGCCTGGCCTTAACACATCACTTCCTGTACTCCTGCAAAATGTCCTTCAATACTGGGACAGAAATTGAAATCATATAGTACTACTACTACTACTACTACTACTACTAGCACTACTGTTACTACTAATAATATTAACAATAATCCACCCTGTCACCACTATGCATTCACAGTGTCATAAGATCTGCTTGTGTGTGGGCTGAAGGACTCACTGTACTTCCCAGCAAGACCCATTGCCATGGGCCATCTTTAAGCACCTGCGTAACCTCTGTCTATATGTATGTATGTATGTATATATATATATAGGGCATATATATATACATAGGGCAGGATAGTCTAGGTGTGTTTGACTCCCAGCTGAAAGGTTCTAGGTTTGAATCAAGATGATAACCCCTGCCTGCTCCTTAATGACTTAATAATGACTGATATTGGGTTGAAGAAAAAACTAATATTACAAGCATTACGTTTGTACCTTTCTACCACGAGGTCAGTGCAGTAGTTGTGTTGCTTTACGTTGGCTCACAGGCCTCACAACCAAGCAATGTCTTTAAGATCTTCAGATCAGGAGCAGGGGACTGTGGGTAATGCAGTTCAACCCAATTGGCTAAGTGAACAAACAAGGTTAAAACCCGCCCCCCCGTCAGGGAAGTGTGATGATTATGATGATGATGGTGAAGTACGCTCCTGCTGGCGGCTATCTACTTCCTGCCGAGAGAGAGTTTAGGTTGAGGAGGGGTGGGGGTGTAATAAATCAAAAAAAATAAAAATAAATGCTACCCTTTCAAGAGTCTCCTGTGATGTATTATCATGTATTACCCCCCCTCCTGTGTTACATTCCTAAGTGCCCTTGCCTTTTCGCGATTATGATCCAACGGCGCCAGTGCTGTGTAATTGGGACTATGCACAATGAGTTCCACTTTACAGATATTGCTGGTGCCGCTGGCCAGGGAGAGGGTGTGAGTGTTTGCCTCAAGGTTTGACTTGCTATTTCACTTAACTTTAGCAGATGCTTTTTATCCAGAGTCGGACACGTGTAGTTATGGAGCAGGTGGGGGTTAGGCGTCTTGGTTAAAGAGGCCTATAGGTTAGGTGGTGGAGGTGGGGGATCGAACCCAGAACCGTCGGCTGATAGTCGAACAGCCTAGCCCCACTATAGTATAGTAATGTCAGTTTTTTAAATTTTCTGTCCTTCTTAAAGGGTAAGTCCACCTGCGAGTTTCAGAAACTGCGATCTAAGCAGTCATGATGAAAAAGGTTTTAGAAAAAACGGACACACAACCCTTTTCCCCCGTTTATTTTATAAAAAAATTACAGAAATGTTCACAAACACTTTGTGGGACCCAAACGGAACCATTTTCAACTGAAAAAAGTGATTTGGGGTTTGCTTACCCTTTAAGAGATGCATTTTCCTGGCTTGTTGGCTGAGGACATTGGGGTTCGAACCCGGTACCATTCGGCTGGGGGTCGATCACTCTAACCACTAAGCTATCCTCCCCTCCTATAGTAATAGTATGGTCATATCATATCATTGTAGGCAGCGGACATTGGGGATCGAACCCAGTACCCTAACCGTCCTGCTCTTTCTCTCGGTCGTTTCAGACAACCCCAGCCTCCTGAGTCAGGTTGCCGTGACGGCACAGGTCCTGGATGTCAACGACAATGCCCCAGAGGTGGCCACAGACGAGGAGGTCATCGTGTGTGAGACCACGAGGCCGGGACAGGTGGGCGGGCGAATAGAAAAACATTTTAACTATAAAAAGTCTTTAGGCATTTTGTCTGTGTGTCTCTCTCTCTCTCTCAATGTGAATCTTTCTTTTCTCTCTTTTTTATTTCTCTGTCTCTCTCTTTCTTGCTGCATCATTCTCTTGCTTTATTTCTCCGTTTCTCTTTGTCTATTTTTCTCTCTCTCAATGTGTCTCTTTTTCTCTCTCACTTTCTTCTCTTTCTTGTCTGTGTTTTTCTTGTATCGCACTCTCTCACTGTGTTTATCCTCTTGCTCTCTCTCTCTCTCTCTCCCTCTCTCTCTCTCTCTCTCTGCCTTTCTCTCGCTGCCTCGTTTCAACTCTCTCTCACTGCCTCACTCTTTCTCTCTCTTCCCCTCACTTTTCTCTCTCTAGCTCTATAACTCCCCCCTCTTCACGCCCACCCCCCTCACCCCCAATTCACTTGTATTCTCCCTCATTACCCATGCATTGCCGGATGCCCATACAAATGTGTTCTACCACTCTACATCCACCCCTACATGCAAACACACGCACACACACACACACAGACACACATACACACACACACAGACACACACACACACTCACAACATAGACCTCCTCTCTCTCTCGCTCACTGACACACACACACACACACAGGCCTCAGAGGGAAGGCTTAGAGCCATGTATTATCACCACTGGTCTCTCTCCCCGGGCTGTCTGGGTTACATGCATAATGCACACCACTGTTGTCAACACTGAACAAACCCAAGAGAGAGAGAGAGAGAGAGAGAGAGAGAGAGAGAGAGAGAGAGAGAGAGAGGCATAGGGACATAACCAGAGAGAAAGAGATACATAGATACAGCGAGAGAGAGACAGAGAGAGACATAGGGACAGTACCAGAGAGAAAGAGAGAGAGAGGCAGCTAATGACACTCGTCCCTGATCGGCATCAAAGCGCGACTGAATCGAAGCTTGTTTATTTTTTTCCTTTTTTTTCTGTCGGTGCCTTGTGATTGGTTGGAATTAAGAGGCGTTGGGGGATGTTTGGGGGTGATCAGTGACATGAACACTGGTTACAGCCCTGTTCATTCACGGGAGGAGAAAAAGGAGGAGAAATGGGAAAAGTCTCCGATGGAACAGAAACACGAAAGGATGAATTCATAGTATAGTTAAATATGTATATGGCTGTAGAAATATATGCCGTTTTATCCAAAGCCTCATACATTCTTACGTACATACGCCCGAATTTCCCGTCTGGGATCAATACAGTGCTATCTCATCTTATCTTATCATGGGATGGCCCCAGTGGGATTCGAACCCCAGTTGAGGTTGGATGAACCACCAGCGATTATGTGAAGATTCATACGAATAGATGGTTTGTCTCGGTTTGTCTCCTCGATTCCAACAAAATACAAAATACAGTCGTCCTCTCTGACGTGGTTGTTTGACGTTGACCATCCAACACAGGGAAACCCCCCATGGATCTCACCTATGCGAGATGCTTCTTTGTTATTAAACACGTAAACACCATATCTATGACACAGGGCGAGCACACACGCACGCTAGGAGACACCCGACTGTGGTTTAATTTATTTAATTCTAGGGAAGAGCAGCAGGTCTGAATATAAAAATAGGTCTCTCTTTCTCGCCGTGGGTTCAGTTGAATGCTAGACGGTTTCAGCCGCTGCCCACGCCCAGGTGGCCAACACACTGCTGCTATTATTCCCATTATTACGTTAGTTCTGGGTTTTTTTTTTCACAATTTTTACAGCATCGCTCGTCACTACATTCGTCATGTGAATCCCGTAATTTGTATTTCTTTATCTTGTCTTTCTTTCTCTTATACTCATATTCAATTATCCAAGGTCCAAAAATATGTGTTAATGTATAATAATATATAACAGTCATTGGTGGGTAGTAACGTGTTACAAGTAACGCACATGAGTAAAAAGGTACTTTTTTACTTTCATGTTCCTTTTTTTAAACTGTACTTCTAGTCTTTACTCAAATATATTTTTGAGCCAGTAATCTACTTTTTACTTCGCTACATTTGCCTACAACTACAACTAGTCTGCTCTAAATGCAGGGATTGAGTGTAAGAGCACCTCTACTGCAGATGAAATAGAGAAAGAGAAGAGAGGTGAGGAACAGAGGGGTAGAGAGGAAGAGATGGAGAGAGAGAGAAGGGTAGGTGAGGAAGAGATGGAGAGAGAGAAGGGTAGGTGAAGAAGAGAGAGGTAGAGAGGAAGAGATGGAGAGAGAGAAGGGTAGGTGAGGAAGAGAGGGGAAGAGATGGAGAGAGGGAAGGGTAGGTGAGGAAGAGAGGGGTAGAGAGGAAGAGATGGAGAGAGAGAAGGGTAGGTGAGGAAGAGAGGGGTAGAGAGGAAGAGATGGAGAGAGAAGGGTGGGTGAGGAAGAGAGGTAGAGAGGAAGTTTTAGAGTTTTTTCATTATTTTGCACTGGCACACACCCTAAAAAATATTAAAATGGAAAGTACCTTGTACTTTGAGTAATTTATTAACCAGGTACTTTTTAACTCTTACTTGAATAGGTGTCTCAAATGGTCATTTTCACTTTTACTTAAGTCATTTTTATGGGATTAATTGTACTTTTACTTGTGTATAGATTTTCAGTACTCCCACCCACCACTGGTAACAATATTCATTCAATATCCATTTATGTCTCGACATAAATTTAAAAAATCTAAAATACAAGTATGTATGAGTAGAAAATATAGTACACTTATGTACTATATACATATATATATATATACATATAGTTTTTCTACTCATACATACTAAAGATATATATATATATACTTTTTTTTTACAGTTGGCAGTTGGATTGGTACGTCAATGTTTGCTAGCCTGCCTCCTCTTAGTGTCGTACACGGCTAAAAACGTCCGCGCTAATGGCGCTCGGTGGTACACAGATTGACAGCATCTCAGTGGTGGGGGGGGGGGGGAATAACCGCTAGCCGTTTTTACAGCTATCATTAACGGCCAAACAATATACAGTATCTGTATCTTCCGGCGCCCGAATTCAAGTCGCAAAACCGCTGTGGTCATATGCCAGCCATGTGTCCAATGATATGTACGAGAAATTAGATTGCTCCGGGAATTTCTTCTTTTTCTTTTTTACTCCATGTGTCACTGGCTGGGCTCCTCTTGTTTTCGAGCCAGAGATATGTTGTCACACACGGTTGTCATGGCGCCCTTGTTAGGCTATCCGCTGAATACATAATGATGCCGAGAGCAAATGGAGGAAAGAGAAAAGAGAGCTTCCTCTCTCAGTGTTAGGATATGTATCGCTGTCCCTGGAGAGACGCCCAGGTATTCTGGGCTCAGCACATACTCCACACTACACACACCGCACACACACACAGTGGGTCCGTGGTGCCGCAGTGTTGGCTGTGGTTGGCAGGTGTCCCATCCTAGAAGATCCATAATGGAGTTTTCCCGCCATGAAGCTCCTCCTCCTCCTCCTCCAGCACACACACACACACACACACACACAGAAGAAAGAACGAGATAACGCGCTTGTTCACTCACTTGCTCGCTCACTCGCTCGGCCACTCCCTTACAGTATGTGAGTCACTCACTTATTTAGTCATTCACTCACTCACTTATTCATCACCCCCTCACTCACTCATTTGCACACTCACTAACTTAAGCCACGCGACCAGTCACTTTTCCACTTGCTCACTTATTCGACCACTTCCTCTTAGGTATTCACTCACTCACTCGCTCACGTTCCCCCTCACTCACTCACCACTCACTCGCTCACGTTCCCCCTCACTCACTCAATCACTCACTTAACCAATCACGCCATTACTACCTCACTCACTTAACGACTCACTCAATCACTCACTCACTCAGACATGCTACGGGTGTAGTGGTAATGGCTTAGGAACTCCCTCTCTCTCCCTCTCCCACTCCGTCTTCCCAGACATCCCTGCGCCAGTCTCTCTCTCTCTCTCTCTCTCTCTCTCTCTCTCTCTCTCTCTACTGACGGTGGTGGTGGCTGCCCACTGTTCAATGCCAACACTGTCTGGAAAAAGCCAAATACTCGCCAAGCCCATCGCAGCCCAAATCCCACAAGACAGAGAGAGAGAGAGAGAGAGAGAGATAGACATGAGAGAGAGAAGGGGGAGAGATTAGAGCGCTAGGGAGAGAGAGAGATTAGGAGACAGAGGGAGAGATCAGAGTAATAGGGCCAGCTGTTTACAGGTCAAAGGGGTTTTTATTTTTGACAATTTTGCAGACCAATTACACCCCAGCAAATCATATCGAAAACCGGGCACATGCTCGACCAGGCGCGCAATTAAGGCTGACGAGTTACTCCGAGGTGCGTTCTGCTAAGTGAAGGTCGCAGATGGCTTGCATGTGTTGTTATCCGTTTGCTCAACTCTCCGTTCCCCCACCTCTCTCCCCGCCAACACCAAACCAACAGGTGATCCAGACCATCGCGGCGGTGGATAAGGATGACTTCGCCAACGGACAGCGCTTCTCCTTCGCCCTGCCCAGCCAGCTACCGGCCAATCCCAACTTCACCCTCAAGGACAACGAAGGTAATTAGAAAGCGGTCGATATTTGTTGGTTTGGCATTTCTGCTAAAGGGGTTTATTTTGGCTTCGTATTTTGCTTTCGTTGTTCTTCTGCAGTCTTCCCCTTAGGGGTACCATGCATCATTAATTACTTATTTTACTATTTTACTAGCTTTTATCCGAAAGCGACTGACGTAGGGGTTATGGCATTTTGCTCAAGGATGCCCATAGATTGCAGACATCAGGGTTCAAACCCAGAACTTTTCACCTTGGAGTCAAACACCCTAACCACTAGACCAATGATCCCCTCTGCCAGTAATATCCAGTAGTTAGGAGTAGTTTGCCCGTGGCTAAGAATCATTAGGCAGTCTGTTCGTATATATAAGGATCCTCGTCAACCATGCAAAATGTCATACCCAAATACAAGATGCTCTGCCGATTCCCTGCTACCTTAGGGGGTGGTGGTGGAATGCTGTGTGCATGTGTGTGTTTTGTTGATAGGTATCGTTGACAGTTGGAGACAAGCTTACTACTGGGGTTTTGATTTAAACATTTACAATCAAACACAGCAGTCACAGCAGTGTGTCTCTCATGGTGCAGTCAAACGGATTGCTCTTCCTGACGCTCTCTCTCTCTCTCTCTGCCTCCTCTCTCTGTCTCCTCTCTCTCTCTGTCTCCTCTATCTCTCTCTCTCTCTCTCTCTCTCTCTCACTCACTCCCTCTCCCTTCATCAGCCTGCATTATTCTGCGTCGGAATAAGTACCTACAGTGTTACTATAGCAACAACATCCCCACAATCCTTCCCTCCCCTCCATCTCAGGTGGATATCTACACCCCCCCCCCCCCACACACACACACACACACAGACTAATGTTGGTCCTCATCTGCAATCACATCTTTCTAAGCTCTCCGCCATGCAGCCAAATGTGTGTGAGGTCCATAGAGAGCAGTGTGAGCTGGGTCTCTGGGCGATAGAACCACGCACTTTAGATAAGTGACAACAAGATTTATTCTCATTTTTTTTCGTCCTTAATCCCTGTGATAATATGAGATACTAGAAGATGCTAAGCTTCATGTCCGGTGACCAAAGCGTCTCTTGTCTGTGTACTCCTTGTCTGTGTACGCTTTCTGTATTTTTCAAAGTGGTACTTGAAGGGCTCCTATTTCACAACACCAGCTGTGATGTGGATTTGCCTTTACAAGATCTTTCAAAATCGACCCTATAGTGACACCACACGTGGGATTGTCCAACCCAGATCTGTGTGATGGATAGATCAACCTACCAGCTTACTCAGAGGATTGTACCGGCCGGTAGGGGCATCTATCTAACATACATCTGGGTGAACAATGGATTGTAATGGCTAATCAACAGCACACCTGGTGGTAACATAGGGGTCCTTTAACAACACCTTTACCTACACTTTAGTTCATTGGAGCAAAGTGCGCGCTTTGACATGTGGTGGAAGTTGAACTGGGTTGTTATTTACACAAGGAAATTAGGCTCTGCAACCGTTTGTTGTTCTTGGTTTTGCTTCACTCATGCACTTAGTCTGGGAGATTGGTTAATTAGCAGACCCAGATGGCTGAGTCAAAACACTCATGTGGACTTTCACACTTCAGAGATAAGCTTTCTCTCGCCCCGAAACACAGTACGGCAAGTTCAGCGACCAAATTGCCCAACAACAACGTCTTTGTTGTTGAGCGGCCGGTTAGGCCTGCTCTGTGATTTGTCTTTGAAATATCGGGAGTGCAGAGCCTATTTTTCCGTGTATTTTGTCATTTATTCTTTTATATTTTGGCAGACGAATATCTTTCCGTTAGTGCTTTGGAGCGGTGAATGGATTGGTAAATTGGGGGGATCGTGGAAAGACTAATGCCTCCTTTCGTTTTTTGGGTTTCTTTTCCTTCACACCCCCTGGTGGGGCCCTTCCCGCAGACTGTTGTTTTGCACGGCACACACCCCTGTCACATAATCCCATGTGGGACGGACCAATTACATGACATGACATGGAAATAAAATAATAATAATCAAACCTGCCTCGGCTCCCTACGGGGCCGCAGACGATGGGACTGAAGAGACCTTTTGCACAAGAATGGGTAGAACACACACATCCACCACCACCGCTGCATGGAGAGTGAACTCCGCCATGTTTGACAGTGACGTGCAGACTCTTTCTTTCTTTCTTTTTGTCCATTTTTGTTGTAAGATTCTAGAAGCTCTATTTTTAGTACAGTGATTCTCAACTGGTGGGTCGCGACCCATAAGTGCTTTTTAACAGTACATGAAGGCATTGTTGATTACTGCAATGTTGGCAAATACGTTTTTTTATTTTTGCGTCGTGACTTAATGACTAATGACACATGTGGGTCCTGAGGCGGGACCGTTTGAGAGCCACTGGTGTAGTATGTATTTTGCCTTCATGGAGAGGACAGTGGTTTGAAAGAGAGCGGGAATGACATGAAGCATGGGGACCGCATGTCGGAATCGAAACCCGGGTCCCTTAAGATGCGTATTGCCCGACGCAGATCGCACCCTGATGATTTAAGCGTCAGAGCCGGCGCCCAAGATAACTTTATTTTAAACACGGGGCAGGGGACACTCCCCCGGGTCCCGCCTCATGCAAAATTCATATCCATCACAAACTCGGCCGTCGTCTCTCTCTCTCTCTCTCTCTCCCTCCAGCGCGATCACGCTCGATTTAAAAATATCAAGCTCTTGCTGTGACAAACTTTTAACCCGCGGACCACATTGTTAAAGATTCCACTGCTTTCAATTCGAGCCACCGCAGTACCAACACCCAACAAGTTCAAAGATTCAAACCCGACCAGACCCTACGTTTCACAACAGAAGTTCCCTGTTGTGTGCGTTTTCCCAAGTTTCTTTGCGAGATATCTGCTGTGTGTACACCAGGCGGGTTAGAGAGCGGGGGTGCGACACAATGCTGCAGACTTGTGTCTTGTGATAAATGAAACTAAGCCTTCTCTCAACGAGGCTTCTTCCTTTCATTGGTCCTTTTTCTTTTCTTTTTTCTTTTGCTGCAACAGACTGACAGTTAGCAGCGAGTCTGTTGCCAGGGTTTAATACCCTCGTCTCTCTCTGTGCTGGTGTGCGACTGTAAGGACATCCAACACACACACACACACACACACACACAGACATCTAACTCTCTGCTGACCTCCTTTCTGCCTCTGTTACAGTTTGGTGGTAATGACAAAATTACCGGGCTTTGCATGTGTTGCCTTTGGTCTTTTGGTTTGTGTGTGACTGAATGAAAAAAGGGATTTTTTTTTTATTTTAATCCTCACAGACAAGGTGATATTACAAGGGTTTCCGTGGCCGTGTTACCATGTTACCATGTTACCATGTTGTTTCCGTGGCCGTGTTACCATGTTACCATGTTGTTTCCGTAGCCATGTTACCATGTTGTTTCCATAGCCATGTTACCATGTTGTTTCCGTGGCCGTGTTACCATGTTACCATGTTGTTTCCGTAGCCATGTTACCATGTTGTTTCCGTAGCCATGTTACCATGTTGTTTCCGTGGCCGTGTTACCATGTTACCGTGTTACCATGTTGTTTCTGTGGCCATGTTACCATGTTGTTTCCGTGGCCGTGTTACCATGTTACCGTGTTACCATGTTGTTTCTGTGGCCGTGTTACCATGTTACCATGTTGTTTCCGTGGCCATGTTACCATGTTACCATGTTGTTTCCGTGGCCATGTTACCATGTTACCATGTTGTTTCCGTGGGCCATGTTACCATGTTGTTTCTGTGGCCATGTTACCATGTTGTTTCCGTAGCCATGTTACCATGTTGTCATGTTGTTTCTGTGGCCATGTTACCATGTTACCATGTTGTTTCCGTAGCCATGTTACCATGTTGTTTCTGTGGCCATGTTACCATGCTGTTTCCGTAGCCATGTTACCATGTATTTTCCGTGGCCATGTTACCATGTTGTTTCCGTGGCCATGTTACCATGTTACCATGTTGTTTCCGTAGCCATGTTACCATGTTGTTTCCGTAGCCATGTTACCATGTTGTTTCCGTGGCCGTGTTACCATGTTGTTTCCGTAGCCATGTTACCATGTTGTTTCCGTGGCTGTGTTACCATGTTACCGTGTTACTATGTTGTTTCCGTAGCCATGTTACCATGTTGTTTCCGTGGCCGTGTTACCATGTTGTTTCCGTGGCCGTGTTACCATGTTACCGTGTTACCATGTTGTTTCTGTGGCCGTGTTACCATGTTACCATGTTGTTTCCGTGGCCATGTGACCATGTTACCATGTTGTTTCCGTGGCCGTGTTACCATGTTACCATGTTGTTTCCGTGGCCGTGTTACCATGTTACCATGTTGTTTCCGTGGCCATGTTACCATGTTACCATGTTGTTTCCGTAGCCATGTTACCATGTTGTTTCCGTGGCCATGTTACCATGTTACCATGTTGTTTCTGTGGCCATGTTACCATGTTACCATGTTGTTTCCGTAGCCATGTTACCATGTTGTTTCTGTGGCCATGTTACCATGCTGTTTC
>OOFB01029338.1:0-10000 GCA_900323305.1 Trachyrincus murrayi
TTGCCTAGGCATAGGCATACATACATATCCAAACAAGAGTGTGTGTGTATGCTCTTAGTATTAGTGTGTGTGTGTGTGTGTGTGTGTGTGTGTGTGTGTGTGTGTGTGTGTGTGTGTGTGTGTGTGTGTGTGTGTGTGTGTGTGTGTGTGTTCAATCCCTTTGGTACTATGTTCCTATGTTTTCACACTCTTGTTAAGCACAGCTGCAGGAAGTACAGGGAATTGTGAGAGCGACAACAATTTATCTCCCCCCCACCACCCTCTTGTTAAATTCCAACAAATTTCTCACTGATTAACATGTCAGAGAAGCGGCTCCACCAACACACGCCAGGCACTAGCTGGGGAAGATGAGACGATAGAGGAGGTAACACACAGCTATATCCCTTTGGAGTGGATATGCTAAATTACTCCATTGTGCAATTATTTTCCCTTTCTTTCTCTTCTCTCTTCCGCCTTCCTTACTTCCCTCGTCTCTCTCTGTGTGATTGGGATGAGGTCCCACAGGAGAAGTGGATTCCAGGCACCGGCAGTGCAGACAGTCAGACAGACAGGCAGACAGTCAGGTGTCTGTCTGGAATTTGTGATCACAGCGCAAGAAGAAGGCTGGCAGAGGATTCATTCTAGAACCAGCCGCCTGCTCCAAACTGATTGGTCCATATTTGCATGATAATGAGGAAGATGATTCCTGGGGTGTGGTGATGGTAGAGGTATGGTGTGGTGATGGTAGAGGTATGGTGTGGTGTGGTGATGGTAGACTCTAGACCACATCGGTCCCCTCCAGTGTGTCATTATCCTCACTCTAGACCACAGTTCCTCCATTCATACGGCGTACCCCCCCGTACCCCGGTCAGAGTGGATGTATCTACGAGGGACTTAACACAGGCAACCCTGGAACAAGCCTTGAGCAGGGCCATGCATGTATTATTTCCTACATTCCCCAACACAAGCTGTTTATTATGGTCTGCGTCGAGCGGCCAAATAGTAATGGCAGCCGTGTTTGGGTGGGGAGGGGACGGTCAAGGGGTGTTGTGATAGCAGTCCCGGCCAGAAATGATGCAGCAAATGAATGTCTTCTTGTCGAGGACTGCTACACACTCACACATACACACCGGCCGACACATGCACACACGCGCACACACACACACACACACACACATACACACACACACCTCAGTCTTATTTGCCCCTGACAAGGTTGTAAATATGTCTCTGTGAGTGAGTGCTCCTATCACAGAGGGTGCCAGGAAGGGGGCGTGGTAAAGAACTAACCCAAACCTCAGTAACTCTTTACTCCCTAACCCTTACCGGAGATCAAGTTGAATGGTGACAAACGAATATCAACACACATTTATCTTTTATTATATGAGGAAAGCCAGGTCACGTGTCCGGTAGTTTCTATAGTTCATGTGCGTTTCTTGGAATAATGAGATGTTTAGTCAGATGTTTTAACCCTAACCCTATCCCTACGTTCTTTATGGTGTGTTGTACCTTAAAACAGGAAAACTTCATGTGAACTTACTGTATCTACAAGCTGTTTGTACTGGGGTTTATTCTGACTATTTGTCATGGTATTTTGTTTGAAGATGACCAAAACAAGATCCACTTTCCCCGTGCAGCCATTCGAAAATAATTCTGTATCTTTTAAATTGTATTGCTTTTTTTGTACGCTCAATAATCAATGGGATTCACTCTTAATTTTTTTCTCCCTTTTTCAAATTAGTTTTTATGTTCCTTCATACGGTCTCACCTTTGACATCAATTTAATGTGTCCATCTTGGTGCAGCTATACAGAGCTGTCGCTTCAATAAAAATGTAATACGTCGAGTTCTAACTCCGGCTAAGTATGGATCCTTTGGGATTTCTGGGCTGTGTTAAGTACTCTATCTCATAGACTTCAATCTCTTCACACCGCACCCTACGTCTTCATGACATCTTTATGGCCCCTCTATATGGAGCACACACACACACACACACACACACGGGTCTGTTTGTGTCTATATGTGTGTGTGTGTGTGTTTGTCTGTGTGCTAGCAGTGCATTACATAGATAAAGCAAATGGTTAAGCACTGCAACCGCTCACCAAACTGTAATAGATGTTGTTCATATAGACATACTGTATGAACATGTGTAGGGTGCGGTGCATACATGTATCCTAAGCCATGTTAGCGCTGTAAAGAATACATCAATAAATAAACATTGAGAAGTGACATTCTCAGCTTTACCTTTCATCTAATCTCACAAATCAGACTTTAGATTCATATCCAAGCTCAAATCTGGGTGAACGGGGAACAAACACAAACTCCGCCAGCACTAGTAAACTGTAAAAAAGTGTCTGTAAAGGTTTCAAATCATCACCGTGTAGACTGGCCACTGTAGAAATACCCTCAAAATACACTTCAAATCCCCCATCATCCACTCTGCTAATTCGTTTTCTTCAGTAGGATATCTCCGGCCCAGACTCCATGCAGTCTCCCCCCAGAAGTTCTGCTATAACATAGTAGGACTGATGGACCAGAGCTTCTGTTATAACATAGTAGGACTGATGGACCAAAAGTTCTGCTATAATATAGTAGGACTGCTGGACCAGAAGTTCTGCTATAATATAGTAGGACTGCTGGGTCCCACCTGCCGTCAAACAGAGGTGTGGGAGTTGCCAGGAATAGTTAAAGTGCTAAATGGCAACACAAACTGATTGGTTGTCTCAGAGTGTTTGATGCTCTTAAGTCCCAGAGCTCTATTCAACATAAACACATCGCCGCCTGTGAGCAGCAATACGGAGCAGTTCAATATACTGTATCTCCTCGCTTATTTCTGTTTGGTTTTTATTTGGTGATCCAAAGAAGATTGGCAGCACCCATCTTCTTAAATCATGCATTTCATGAGTTCACAATATTTTTTTAAATATGTGTCTTGGCCAGGACGCTCTTATAAAGGAGATTTTTAATCTCAATGAGACTTTTCCTGGTTGAATAAAGGTTAAATAAAGGTTAAAGGTTACAACACATCCATATGTGAATACACTGAAATGCAATTACAACAAAAAGCCTTTGCAATAATGTTTTTTTCATAGACTCATTGTAACAATTTCCCTTTCTACCACCATAATTACAGATAATCTACGTATTTAGCTCAGCTGGGATGTCTCTGTTGTCGTTTTGTTGTTGTTGTTGTTGTTGTTGAGATCTTTCCTGTGACCTCTGTCTTGCCACTGCAGTGTTGCAGTGTTGGCTGTCCCCGGGGCCCTTAACTAGAGTAGGCACTTTATCCTTTTGTTTTGCTGTTTCCTCCTTTTCTGTTATCATTTAATACCTGTGCCAAGAAGGTCATGTTCGTGTCCCTGCCTCTTGTCTGTTTTTCTGTTGACAAAACATCAGAAGAAAAAGTGACTTGAACTTCTATCATGCATTTAACAAATGTGTTGATTAGCAAGTTTGCATACCTGCAGTTTTCCACAAATTCTGTTAACTGCTTTTTCTCTAACTATATAAAAAGCCGGGGGGAAGCAGGTCGGTTGTTACATGAAGCTTCCTTTGTTAAGTCTAAGAGTCAAAATAACGTTTTAAACCTGCTCTCACAAAAACTACGTTTTGTTATCACTTAGCTCAAAATGAACATGAATAAAAAATGATAATGACTGTAACATACACATACCAATTCCGTTGGTCTATTGGGAACGGTTTCAATTAGATGTTGATATGAAGGGATGAATATTCTCAAATGTATTTTTTGCACATCATGAGGAAAATGTCTGCAAAATAGTACATAGTAAATTGTCAAGTGACAAACTATTTACAATGTGTTAATAATGTTTTATAAACACTTAATAATGCTGCATTTCATGATTATTTAAGGTAGTTAGAAAGCATTAGTTAAGTCTTTTGTGTGGGCTCATCTAAAGTGAGGACTATCAGACTATTTATAATGACATTTAAAGGCTGTAAAAGTACCATTGCAGCAGTAATAAGTAGTAACAAGTAGTCAGACATAGAGTCCTCACTTTAGATGAGCTCACACTAGAGACGTAACTAATGCTTTCTGACTACCTGAACTAATCATGTTTATAAAGCATTATTAACACATTGTAAATAGTTTGTAAATCATCAACTTACGCTTTATAAATGATCTTATAAACCATTATCTCATTATCATATTGATAATTTATAACTGATTATGAATTGCTTACTATTCATGCAGGAACAATGCTTTATAAATGATGACTTCACTATGAATTCACTATTTACTATTTTGTTAATGCTTCAAAGGTGCAGTTATTCTAAAGTGCTACCCAAAATATTATCTACATTTTAAATATGTATCAAATTATATTTGAAGCTGGAAGGTTTTGCAGGGAAAAGGAAGGAAGTGATGTCTAAGCGCGCCCGAGTGGGTATATAAAGATTATTATTGTGTACTATTGTGAGAAATGGACCGGTGGTCTCCAGTGGTCTCCAGCAGGCTGCGGATCACAATACAAGAGCAGCCGCTTACCTTCGGGACCACGGACTTCAATGGTTTGTTTTTATCACAAACAAAGATTAAAACGAGTCACCGAGCACAAAGACGGTTTTTAGCGCTGAAATGTTCACCAAAGTATTGGCTATAATCCAGCACCGAAAAACTGCCATTGAGTGTTCTGGAATGCACCGCTGGCTAAGCTAAAGTTAGCCGCGGTGAGTTCAGCCGCGACTAACGTTAGCGCTGCCAGGCTAGCTCTCCCAGCGTGTGGCGTATTGTATCATAGCATACTGCCAAATGTCTAGCTAGCTTTCACAGTTAATAACAAAGCCTGTTATATATATCATTATAATACATCTGATTCATTGTTGAGGGGGTAGTGAAAGGCATTCTGGGTAACGTAGATCTGCTCACACTGGAGCAGATCACGGGGAGCCTGACACGACAACCAGTGACAAATTGCAAATAACGATAAAATATCGGAAAAATAGGACCCGGGGTACGTTGTACATCACCAATAGACGTTTTATAACAATGTCAAAGTGTTTTAGTGTATTATTACTTTAACACACATTATTCTGCAGACGCGTACCTATTGGCTTGTTTAAATTAATAGAACTCTCACATGGACATGCAAGCAGCTGCATTTTAACTGAATCTCTTTTTCTTTCCCTTTCCGTCCTCAAGTGCTAGCATGGGCATCAGCTGTATACTCTCTGTCTTCAACTCTCTCTCTCTCGCGCTCTCTCTCTCTCTCTCTCTCTGAACGAATACTCGGAGGTCTGTGGTCAGGTCGACGGTGTCTCCACATCCTTGACCCTGTTTTAACAAGACAAAAGGAGGGCTTAAAGGTGATTGGCAGGCAGGGTGGGGGGGGATCAAAGATTTTCTGTATTATGGCTCCTGGCAACATTCCCCTGGACACTTACATGAAGGTAACCGCTCAGGGACCACACGCCCTACCTAGCAGTCAAATGAAGCTACAGAGGCATACAGCGGCTACCTATGACTCAGTTTTTGAAGGATTCAAATTAGCACCTCGCGTTTATCCGAAAATTAACTGAAAAACAGTACAGCATCATCCGCTACCAAAAAACTACAAATTGACACAGACTCTGCCTTCTCCAGAGGTGTGCTCTTATTAAAGGGTTTCTGTTTGAGTTTCCTGCTCTCTCCAGCTCTCTGGTGTGTTTCATGTGGAACGAGATTTGGCAGGAGGAGAGAAAGCAGTGCGGAGATGAAGTGAGTTGACCTGCTCCACCGGATCTCTCAATCTCTCATTTCACAGGCGACATTTCCCTCTTGTTTCAAACCCAATTTCCCCCCCTAAAAAGTGCCCACGTCAGCAGAGGCAGCCGGTCCCTCCGCCCAATCAAACTCAGCTCTGCGTCCAATTAAATTCTCCATACCCGCGCTGACAAGAGAAAAAGAGAAAGACGGAATGATTTCTTTCTCTCTTTCCTCGCAACCTCACTCAAATGACATGTTCTCTTTTTTCCTAAATTACCTTTCCCAATTACTAAGCCTTGTTAGAAAATGCACATGGCTGAGCAACCTATAAAGGAATATAAAAAAAACTGATTCAACTTTAATTGAGAGCTAAGCTTCATATCTTGCGTCAACACCATTTGGTCCCCTGGCTTGTTTTTCTGTTTCTGGGGCTCCTTGGCCTGCCTGCCTCCCTCGCTGCAGCAGATGGTGCGGGCCAGGGGTGGACAGGTAACAGAAAACCTTGATTCCATGCAGGGCTCCTGGGGCCTGGCCTGACCAACCCCCCTACCCACACCAGCCCCTGGTCCCAGCCCAGCCGGTCCCTCAGCACCAAGCTGGTACAGCCCCTGGAACTACATTCTGACTTCACCCACCTCTCCCTCACACCCCGCATGCACCGCTACCCTCTAAATGTACACACACACACACACACACACACACACACACACACACACACACACACACACACACACACACACACACACACACACACAGGGGTTCATATATGTTGTTATAATTAGATTCCATAATTGTTTGGTGATGAGTATATTTTAGATTGCTGTTATTTTAGATGCAAGGTTAAAACAACCATGTTCTATTAATAGCGGAGGTGATTCTACAGTTATTGCTCAGGAACAAGCAACTCTGTACAGGTTGTGTTGTGGAAGAGAGACAGGCAAGCCAGGAGTATAGGGCCTTGAGCAATCACATGAACACAATCTAATCTACCTCTGAAAAGTCCCATACCGGTCTGGGTGATCAAACCATCATAACCGTCTCTCCTGGCTTCACTAAAACATCCGTTACCAATATCATTTGTTCAAATTACTTCCTTGTACCGATTCTGCCGGAGAGCATTCGGCATGCGCACGCCTGCCACGAATAGAAACAATGGCAAGATAGCTTATGTCCGTAAAGGTTTCAAATCAACACCGTGTAGACCGGCCGCTGTAGAAATACTCATTAAAATCCCTTTCTGAAAGCTTCATCCACTCCAAATGAATTTATCTTCGGTAGAATATCTCAGCAACGAAACAGGAAACAAGGCGTAACTCCGCCCCTTGCAGTTGTTGGTTTCCGGCCCAGACTCTGTGCCGTCTCCCCCCAGAAGTTCTGCTATAACATAGTAGGACTGATGGATCAGAAGTTCTGCTATAACGTAGTAGGACTGATGGATCAGAAGTTCTGCTATAACATAGTAGGACTGATGGATCAGAAGTTCTGCTGTAACATAGTAGGACTGATGGATCAGAAGTTCTGCTATAACATAGTAGGACTGATGGATCAGAAGTTCTGCTATAACATAGTAGGACTGATGGATCAGAAGTTCTGCTATAACATAGTAGGACTGATGGATCAGAGGTTCTGCTATAACATAGTAGGACTGCCGGTTCCGACATTAGAGACAAACCGATACTCCCTGGATACCACGTCTCCCATCTCTTCCTCTTATTAAATATCAAAATCTCCAGCGCAATCACTCTGTTTAGTAAACACTCTGGGACGTCTCCGGGACTATTAAAGCAGAGATGATTGCGCCGGGAGTCTTATTTTCTCTGTTTGGTTTTGTTCCTTAATATGGCTGACATGGTAATTGCCAAAGGAGTTTCCTCACACAAGCAGACAGACAGGCACACACACGCACACACACTTCATTGTGTGTGCGTACACATGCATGTACACACACACACTTTGAATGGCCTTTCTATCCAGATGCTACCAGTCACATTCAAACCCTGCTGAGCTCCCTTCATCAAATGACCATAAGGAACATTGTGTTCATAACCTTTCTTCCGCCTCCCCTCCTCACATCTCTCCGTCGCCATTTTCCGAGTGTCCTCCGCCAGTGGGCTATTAGTGGCCCAAACGCTCCTCCTTTGCCGGAGGACCCCCAGCTGGGACACCCTCCCCCCACCACCCACCCACCACGTGTGCCACCCAGGCACCCGGCACCACCACCATCACCCCCGGGCACTAATGGAGGATTTTTAACTACTTTTGTCTTTCATACCCACCGAGTGCCGCTGAGGGCGCGACTGCTCTGGAGCAAGGCTCATTAAGGGACGATTGTGGATATTACATTGGCTGGTATTAGGGAGCCCTACTTTCATCATTTTCCCTGGCATCGCAGAAAACACAAGCACATGAGACGCCCACCGGAGAGTCCACGGTGAGAGCTAGATGAGACTCACATACTGTTGTATGCGTGTGTGTATTTTTGGTTCTTGGTTTTTGCCTTGCCTGTATTTATGTGTTATTGTTGTTTATGTATCTCTTTGAAGTTGATCTTCAATCTCCGAAGTTGAGAAAATGGATGGTGACGCTTCAGTCTCGGATAACGTTTGGAATATTTGAATATTGCGATCTAACGTGGGGGGCGAAAGTGAGAATCAGCAGTGAAAGTGTGTGTTAACTTACGGGCTGCCGAATTAACAGCAAGCAAAGAAGCGATCCCCGGTCAAGTCCAGCGTGTCCAGCGGCTACCTGACGGGCTCCAGAGAGGAGGTGCTTCAGAGAGGAGGTGCTTCAGAGACAAGGTGCTTCAGAGAGGAGGCTACCTGACGCGCTTCAGAGAGGAGGTGCTTCAGAGAGGAGGCTACCTGACGCGCTTCAGAGAGGAGGTGCTTCAGAGAGGAGGCTACCTGGCGGGCTTCAGAGAGGAGGTGCTTCAGAGAGGAGGTGCTTCAGAGAGGAGGCTACCTGACGCGCTTCAGAGAGGAGGTGCTTCAGAGAGGAGGCTACCTGGCGGGCTTCAGAGAGGAGGTGCTTCAGAGAGGAGGTGCTTCAGAGAGGAGGCTACCTGACGCGCTTCAGAGAGGAGGTGCTTCAGAGAGGAGGCTACCTGGCAGGCTTTAGAGAGGTGCTTCAGAGAGGAGGTGCTTCAGAGAGGAGGCTACCTGACGGGCTTCAGAGAGGAGGTGCTTCAGAGAGGAGGCTACCTGGCGGGCTTCAGAGTGGAGGCGCTTCAGAGAGGAGATGCTTCAGAGAGGAGGCGCTTCAGAGAGGAGGCTACCTGACGCGCTTCAGAGAGGAGGTGCTTCAGAGAGGAGGCTACCTGGCGGGCTTCAGAGAGGAGGTGCTTCAGAGAGGAGGCTACCTGACGCGCTTCAGAGAGGAGGTGCTTCAGAGAGGAGGCTACCTGACGGGCTTCAGAGAGGAGGTGCTTCAGAGAGGAGGCTACCTGACGCGCTTCAGAGAGGAGGTGCTTCAGAGAGGAGGCTACCTGGCGGGCTTCAGAGAGGAGGTGCTTCAGAGAGGAGGTGCTTCAGAGAGGAGGCTGCAGTTCCCTTCCCTTCCCTCTGAGTCCGTGCCAAACTACGGTGGCCACTTGGGAAATCGGGCTGAGATAATAATGCAGTGTTAACCCAGCAGCGGCGCAACAAACAAACAATGCAGTCTTTATCAGCCTTTAGAATCTGACCAAATGTTTGCTTTCGAGTCTCCGGAGACTCGAGTCTCACAGCAGTCAAGTCCCAAGTCCCCATTTTCGCGACTTGAGTCCGACTCGAGTCCGAGTCTCGAGTCCCCAGCTCTGCCCTGGGGTCCCCCCCCCCCCCCGCTTTCCTATTTCTGAGCCCTGCCTCTCATTGGCTCCCATCTGCAGAGGGCCGCCATTTTTCACATTGCTGCTCAGCCTGCGCCTGACATGCCAACGATTGACAGAATCAATAGACAGCCGGCAACAAAGACTCCGGCCCGTGCGCAAATCAATACCACTTATTTGATCAAAGAATGTTCCCTTCCCGCTCTTTTCCCCGTGTGATGAATGGGAATCAGAACTTTTGCATCATAGAAAATGTAAAAAATGTTGTTTCTTCTCTTCTTTTCTGGCATCCAAAGTGTTAAACACTATAATAGAACACTGTTAGAGTATTAAACACTATAATAGAACACTGTTAGAGTATTAAACACTCGAGTGACGGCTCCGTGAGCAGCACAGTAACGCCAGGCCAGAGGAGTCACTGTGACTCTCGACAGACTGCTGTGATTCGTCTTAGTCATGCCCATGATAACCCTAACCCTAACCCTAACCCATGATGAGGACATGAATGGA
>OOFB01029339.1:15554-34825 GCA_900323305.1 Trachyrincus murrayi
AATATTTATATAAAACATATATACTGATAGCCTATACCTCTGTGTGTGTGCACGTCGCAAATCGTCTTCGGCCTTTGCTTGACATTTGTAGATGGGCCAGAATGCAAATCATCCCTGAGTAGAAATTAATCTAGCTGTGGGGTTTCATTAAGGTTTTTTCAGGTGGAGATCCCGCGGTCGTCGTAAATCAAATTGGCACACTGATTGTTCAGCACATTGCTGCGTGAAGGAGTGGACGCCGCCAACCACAGGAAACAGATTTCTTCCATGGGCTATTATTTTCTTCAGGTAGCTATGGGGTCCCTGAAACACATGCTCAAGCTGTTACTGTTGTGTGTGTGTGTGGCATTGGGGGATGAGTGTTGTCATAAAAGCTGCTCATGTGTAGTGTCTGCATTCAAAAAGGACTTGGTGAAGGCAGTGGAAGGTTCTGGAAGACGGGCAAAGACGTGAGGACACTTTCTGTGATTCAAAACCAAAAGCCAAAGCAGTACAACTCCTCCCGGTGACTTCTGACGAAGCGTAGAATACGGTAGAATCCTCAAGACCGTGTGACACCGTGGGGTGCATTCTGCCAGTCATTTGGGTTCATTGCTGTAATGCATCACACAAATCTTTTAAACTTTTCCTTTAGATCTGTATCAAAGTCTCTCCTACATTTGGAGTCGCCAAAACCCTGCCACAATAGGCCTAATAGTAGCTATTATATTTAATTTAATATTTTTATTATAATAACATCTATTATTAAATCAACAGCTCCTGTTCAGTATCTGGGGTTGTACTGTGCTATACACAACGATACAAATACTAGCTAATACGGCTACTAATGCCGTATTTAACTTTGATACATTTTACTGCCTATTACCCAACGGTGAACCCTGTGAATCAACACACGCTGGCTGTGAGCTGACATGCACTTGAAAATGACGTAATTTCCATTGGGTCCTTCATACAGCATATTCCGGTTCCACTGCCATTAATGACTCAACTGCATTCATTCAAAAGAGCTTTGGTAGAGTCTCCAAAGATCTGTCACATTATTCATTAATATTTCATCAATCAAATGTCTTAAATAATTGCGTACCGGATGTCAAACTGAACTTTAATGAATTGCTCCTGTCAAGAGACCCACAACACAATACCTACAATTTCCCAGAGCTCTGCTTCAACTTTCTTACGGGTTTCAATTAACGTTATGGTTTGAAGGGTTGGAGTATTATTGCAAAGTAGTACAAGTCAGGATATCCTCCAATATTGTTGTGTGGAAGTTCATCTTAAGCTTACGAATCCCGAATTGACGCACAGACAGACCTCAACACCACCATATTGTTGTTCTGGTCTTAAATGTATGATTTGTATTTCCTATCAGTTGCAGATCGTTGATGTGTGGATGGTTATGCTAGCCTTCTGCTACATTTACAGAAGCTTGACAAAAGCTTCGGAAAGAAAAGATAAACTAACAACCACCAGCTTTTTTTCATCTAGAATTTAGAATAAAAAAAAGAACGTAACGGCATGCCAGATATTGTTTACAGTCGGCTGGTTACCTGAGAACTGGACTTAATGCTGGATGTGGGTTGGCAGCTTCCTCCTCATGGATAAAGACATAAAAGTGCTTGCACACTCCTTTCTCCTCAAAGGGCAAAAGTTCAGATAAGAGTGGATTCCGGCTGATTCAACCACCAGTCACAAAAATATTTTGAAGAATATTAACCCATTTATGCCTCCGAATAACCCACGGTTCACCTCAAAAGTGGCTTATTTGCCAAACCAACGCCTCGCATTACAAAAACTCAACTCCAAAGTGGACTTAAGGGAACAGAAGCACGAGTCTGGAAAGTGTGCACCGTTATGCGGGCTGTCTATAACAGCTGCAAATGGTCAGCATAAATGCTCTCAGGGTGGAAAGCTGACATGGCAGACGACTCCAGAGACTCGTGAACAAAGAGGAATTTAATTATGTATGGTTCCAACCTGTAAGCATGCCATGAGCCCATTTTTTGCGTAGTCCTTAAACAAAACACCTTGAAAGCAAAACGTGAGAGCGACTTCAATTGCACACCTGTGTCACCATCAGCAAATTTTAGTCAGGTCTAGTGAGCCGTGTGAACCCTGCTTAATAATGTCCATCTACATTCAGCCTAACTAGTTCCTGTGGGAGAACTGCATCCGAGTAGAACAATCTTATGGATCCACTTCAGGGTCAGTGCGTAATGTTTTGAATAACTGGCAGTCATGGCGTTTGAAAACCTGCCCGACTACGTTACCCACAAGCATTCTCAGCAGAATCCATAGAGGTATGGGCTATCGGTTGACGTGGCAACGCAAGCAGTAGGCCTATTATCACAGATGACTGACACTCTGTTCTCTGTGTTTTGTTCTTTTTTTAGAAAGCACATCAAGTGGGAGAGTTGTTTGGATAACAACTCAAGATAGCAGGTCTCCATGCAATGCAGTGTCAGTGTCCAGCTGCATTCCAAAAGAACAACGCATCACGTTCATAATTATCTGCCTAATCAGACACCATTAGGCTTTTGCACTGAACGGCCTTCGAGTCATTATCTGCCGTAATGTCCCTTTATATTGAATTGGGTAATCTTATCATACTGATAAAATGATATCTGGGCGCCAGTGAAATACTATTGGGAACAATCAGTTGAACAATAGTTTCAGAATGTGATCTGCTGCCAAATGAAACGCACCGGACAATCTGAAGAAAGGCATCACATTTTACTAATAGAAATTACTTCATACATCATTGTTGGCAGACCCTTACAAAGCAACTCAAATGCTTTCTCCTGGGTTTCACGCCTTTCCCTTCTAGCAAATGACAGCCAGACCCTTAGCTTCTGTGCGACAAACTAGGCTATTCACAAAGTCACGCTGTAGCTTTCGTCAGCAGAACACATTTCTGTGATGTACCAGGTGTCCACACTTTCACGATTTCTTAAAATATCCTCGTTAGGTACCTTGTCAAGCGCAAGGACGGCACGGTGCATATGCAGGGACGGTCTTTGTTTAGTTTGACTGCCTTGCTGTCGCTTACCAAATCTGTCTAAAGGGCCCCTACTTCCAGGTGTGAGTGTGATTAGGCTTATCTATCCATCATACATCTGCGTGGACACTCCCACTGCGTGATGTCACTGTGTCAATGACAATTTGAAACGCTTGTAATGGCTAATCACACTCACGCCAGGTGGTAAAAAAAGGGGCCCTTTAAGAGAAATCTGAAGGCTCTCTGTACGTTGCAATGATGCGTTTCAGCAACTCTGCCAACAGGATGGTGTGTGAATTAGTTTGATGTGTTTTTTGCCACCGTTGGCCGTAAACAGAGAACAAACACGCCGGTCAGCCTTGTCCTTCAAGAGAGCCACAGTGATTATGTCACTTGTACAAACAAAACATGTGGTGAAAACACAGGTGGTACATATCAACAGAGTGCTGCTGTCCCACTTAGCTTTAACGTTAGCTCTTTCAGTCATGATAATCTAATCGGTAGCCAATACAGATTTTAGCAGGAATAATAACACCGCCTACATGGATTTATTTTACAAGCTTCCGGAATTATAAAATAAAGTCCCTTCGCATCGCTTTAAACCGCTTTGCACGTTAAACGTGACATTAGAGACTCCGGGCACCACGATAAAAGTCACTTTGGATTAACAAAGACCGTCACATTTCACCAAGTTCATAAAAACACATTCAGACAGCTTGGTGTCCTCTTCACAGAGCTATAAAAGAAGAGGAAAAAAATGTGCAGACAGTGTGACCATGAAGGGTGGTGCTGGGAATTGGGTGGTATAGAGGCGGATGACAGAAGCTCATTTTCTCAGTCAATCACGTCGTAGACTACACCAAGACGCCGCGCTAAAAAAAGGTCAGAGTTAAAGCGCACCCTTATCTCATGAGTCTGGTCCCATCTCACAGCACACTGACACACTGGCCATGAGTCATCCACATTGATCTGTTGCCAGTGATGTTCATGGCACTAACATGGCCCATGGGAGAAAGGTCAAGCACAGGGGGGGGGGGGAGATCCTGCACTGTGGCCTTTGAACACAGCTGCTGGGGTGAGGAAGGGTAAATCCATGCACTAACCCTCCCTACCTCTGGGTAGGACTGTGTTTTACCCTGCGTCCCAGGCACGGTCGATCATGATCAGGTCATGATCGACCGTACCTGGGACTTCAACCACTGCCCCAGACTATCCTTTAGTTTTTTTCCACAATATTGCGCACGGATGACATTCACACAAGTGTGTGTGTGTGTGTGTGTGTGTGTGTGTGTGTGTGTGTGTGTGTGTGTGTGTGTCTTTGGTGAATCTGTATGGTATACAGCTCATCTACAATGATGATCATAAGATGATTTGTTGCCAAGCACACTTGCATCTCCTCTGGTAGCTAACCATGTCAGGCGTAAGCACACTTACCAGGTGTTACCGAAACGTGTGTCACAGTTTAGATGCATGTCTAGCTGCTTCACTTTAACTCCCGTTTAGCAGATGCGACAAAGTAGACCACAGTTTGCTCTCAATTCGCCAAGTCAGTCTCTTGCTTGCCCAATAGCTAGGTGGTATTGCAAAGTATTTATTTTATAACCCACAATAATTTCCCATTGTAAAAAAAGAAATAAATAAAAAACACTGTCATAGGGGCAATGCAATCTCTTACTTTTCTTGGGTTACGTGCTCGTCGATGGCTCCCAGTGTGACCAGGCTGCTGGAGCTCTGCAGCAGCCTGCAAGTTGCCAGATGCCGCTGGTACTGGTCCTTGAGACAGGCGTTCTCCGTGCACAAGTCGGACACTTGCTGCTCCAGCTGCTCTATCCGGTGTCTCTGTCGCTCCAGTAACTCCTGCTGGGTCTCGATGATGTTGTCAAGCTCCTTCAGATATTCCGCAGCCCTGCTGGGGTTCTCCGTCGGGCAATCCATGGTTCTTTGACGGGTCGCGCGTAGGCCTATCAGGGAAAAAAAAAAACCCAAGTAGGAATCACAGAAGCCGCCGTGTCGCCGGATAAAAAGGTCTAGGCGCAAAAAACCCACAAGACACGTCCTTTACGCTCGTCATTGTTTTCCACGCCGTCTTGTTTGACGGATGGGGGACGGGGGACAGGGGGGACGGGGGGGGGGGGACGCGAAACGCACTGACCCGGCTTTCAGCGCTAACGCAATTCACGACTAACCAGACAGCACAGAACTCTACAGCTCTACGTGCACACGAAGTAGGATGAACGGCATTATAGACACACACAGCGGAACAAACATGTCAGTTAAGTCGGCGTAAGTGTGATGATGTGTCGCTTGTTGCAGCGGCTCCGGTCAAGTCCGACTGCTCTGCGCCGCCAAGTAATATTTGTTATGTGGAAACGCCACGCTGCTCGCGTGGCTTTTAGTAAACAGAGGCTGCTGGTTGGCTGGCGGGGCTGGGGGGGGGGCGTGGTTTTCAAGTTTTATGAATATGTTAAGTCGCATTGGACACTGGCGACCAATGGGCATTGACTATGTAGTGGACTAACGTTGATTGAGTTGAATCTGCAATGCGCGGTGTTAAGTGTGAAGTAAAGATCTGTTTTACTCTTCTGCATTTCTGTTTTTTGGATATCCCGTTTTTTTTAACACCTCTCGCCCATGTGTGGCTCTCATAGGAGCCAGCATGGCATGGGGACTACAAACGGATCCTAACGTTTACACAAAATGTACATGCACATTATATGTTGACTCCGCTGGAGTCCGAGAAGCCAGAACTGCAGTAGGCCTATGTTAAGCAGGTCTGCACGCTGCATCGCCGTGCTGTGAAAAGTCTGTAAGGCTGTAAACAGCAGCCTATTCCATGTTAGTGGCTGGTTCAAGTCAGAAGTCTTGAGCAAATGTGATTCAGCAATTTCCCCTTTTTCTTGCCGTCTCTCAGTAGGTTGACAATTGCATCAAATGCGCTGCTCGTTAATGCTCACAAAGCATGCTGACTCTGAAGCTATGGAATCTTCTAACTTAATTTAACCTAACAATAGCCTCTAGGGCAAGCATACCATTTGCTATGAGTATGATCGATGTCGAGGACCAAGACAGTGTACATTATCCTGCTGTTATCTAAGGCTTGATAAGCCACAGTGAAATATCAGATGCACAGACTCACACCTGATATATATATATATATATATATCCCTTTAGAGACTATGCTTCTTTCCCATGGCGCATAGTTTCAAATGCTAAATCAAAACATTAGTCTATCAATGCCATTACATTGAATTTGTATAGGCTATATTATGGATATCCTTGAGCAGGATTCCTAACCTCCTACCTGCTCCTGAATAATAACATTTATCTGAATTCACTGTAATTAAGTGTCTGCTAAATGACTATCGTAACTGAATGTGAGGATAAGAAACGGAAAGCCTCGTGTCCACAGTAAGCACCCAGAACAAAGAGTTATGTGCTGTGAATTTCGAACTATATACCATTTATGTGGGGAAGCGTTTTTGGGTTGTATTTTTTTTAACTACTTTTCATTCTACAGTTGTGCTACGGATGCAGCCTGAACCAGAGGAAGCCGTTTAAGTGCATGCATTGCAGAAGCAGTGCAGCAGGTTTAGACCTAGTCCTGTCGCCTCCTCCTGATCTCTGGTGGCAGGAGTCCAAGGATGTTACCAAGAACATCAGCCTCTGCAAAAGGCTTCGGCTCACACACACACACACACACACACACACACACACACACACTGAGGCATCACACCACCCATACAGAAGACGTGCACCCACCTCCTGCACCAGATAGAACCACGCAACCGAGCATCAAGACGGGGGAGTCGTGCTTCTGTGTTCAGATGCTACACTGCAAGCTTGTCGTTGAGTCTTCCATTGTTAAGCGGCCGGGCTTGTTGGGTGTCATTATTTCCAGCCTCCACAAGTGGTGTGCGCTGGGGAGGTGTGCGCTGGGGGGGGGGGGGGGGGGCGGTTTAAGTTGCGATATGAAACAATGGTCTCCGTCGTTTATATCCCTCAGAGAGGAGACATTGGACTGGAAATGCCAAGTAGTGTGACAGCACTCTCAACAACTGTCTTTGGCTCCCAGGAATGTGTTTGGCTGAGGGAGCTGAACGGGGAGACAAGCCAAGAGAATAACGCAGGCTATAAAGGCAATGTATTCTCCTTCATGAAGAGGAGAATGGAAAGGAGGATGGATTGTTTTTTGCATTGTAAAATGCACCACGGCAAGATGAGCGATACTGTATGGTGGTAATTTCAACTATGAATCCCAAACAGCAGGACTCTGAAAGGTCTTTGATTAACATGGCGCATATTTCAGCCTTGTGATATGGATTTCTTTTCTCAAGGCCAGGCCACCATTTTCTCAATCCCATTGAATCCCAATCCACAATGACAAAACACGAAAGATACTTTTCAGTGGGTTTAAGAAAAGACCAAGCTGTGCGCTTATATATTACATAGGCCATCTGGAGATTTCTCTGTAAAATGTCCAGCGAAGGATGTCTCGCTCTGCGTGACCTGTTCAGCCTGTGATACAATAGCATCTTTTCTATTCCTTTCGTTGCGGATATATTCTTCCGAAGATAAACTCATTCACGAGTGGCAAGATGGACATTTCAGAAGGCGATTTTAATGTAGAAATGTATTTCTACAGTGGCCAGTCTACTACACAGGTTGGATTTTAAACCTTTACAGACACTAGAGGCCAAGGAGAGACCTATTCCATGTAATGCGCGTCTACAGAGCCCCGCCCCCAGCAACGTGATTGGTCAAAGTAAATTTGAGCCTACAAAGATTTGACTTTGTAGACTTTAGATGTTAATCTAAAGTCTGAAGTACGCGGTACTATTAGATTGGAATAAACCTTTAAAACTACGAGTAGTTAGACAGAAAGTAGTATTTGGGTGGAATAAACCTTTAAAACTATAAGTAGGCTACTTGGGCAGAAAGTGGTATTTGGGTGGAATAAACCTTTAAAACTTTTTTTTTAATTAGAAATGCGGTCCTAAGACTGCGGTCCTGAAACTGCAGGAACATACTATTGCTCTGCTGAGCTCTGACTGACGCCGGCTCTGTAAGTACGCAGTAATCTCCATCCACGGCACCCTCTCCACTATCTCCCTTACCCCGTATCTAACACAATGGCCCTCGTCGAGATTGTTTGACAAGGCTGGCTTTCCCCCTTCACTTCTCAGAAGAATAAATGAAGTGTCACTTTCGTTCAACATGGACGAGTGCCCTAATGAGCAATAGATATACTGTGCATCGCTGTCCTCTTCGCACCAAGCGTGTCACACACACAGACTGTATGTGTGTGTTTTCATCAGTGTCATAGTGACGTAGTGGGGAAAATAAGTGTCTCCCTGAAGCAGCTGCTTATGGACCCGACTGAACAAACGACATGGCCCTCACCTGCGGGTCCGTTTATTTTTTTCTCTCACTAATGTTCTTTTTCATTGATCAGTAGGGGCTCCGTCTGTCCATAAATAAAAACCCCATTAGAAACAATGAGGATGTTAGGTGTATTACCCCCAATGCTTTTCAAATGCAATGCAACATGCTTGTGTGTGTTGTGCCAGTGTGTGTGTACCTGACTCATAGCCTGCTTTGATCAGGTGTGAATGAAACCCCAGCCCCTGAATTGGTAACTCAGGTCTTAGGTCTTGTTTTTAATACCCATCCCGCACATGAAAAGGCAAGGCTGGCTGTTCGGCATCATAACCTCCATTGCGCATTGTCGTTACATCACTCCCAGAAAGCGGTGTGGCGGACGTCTCCGTGCAGCGTCAGCGAATACAAATGAGCAGTGGCCCAAACAAGACTCGTCCGCCACCAGCGCCGCCCTGGGTACCGTCGCAGACAGACGTGGAAATATTTGATAAGTTATTCTCAGACCTTTCCAACGCACCGCTAGGGAGTCGTTCGGCTAGAAACACACCCACCGCAAGCTCTCACCGCTTGTGTGTGTTGGGCATCAGTGATTCGCTGTGTTACCGGGCTTAAGGGGGCAGATCTCAGGGACACAAACGGGCTAGGGTGTGATGCAAAAACTGCTGGATGTAGTGAAGAAAAAAAAAATGCGTTTTCGGTTTTGATCCCCAGAAATAGTGCAGGTAAAAACATAAGCACTTTTAACTATGCCGTGAAAACATCTGTCAATGTTTGTCTACACTTACTAATATGTGCACGATGGTGATGTGTTGGGAGAACATAAATGCACGCATGCAAATAGTGTAATCAAAACTCCTGCAGTCACAGGGGTTAGAAACATTTAATTAGATGGTTTGTGTCTGAATTTACTCTTTAGTCATTCAATCAGAATTTAGTTTTCAATACATCTTGGAAATATTTATATATAAAAGGCAAAAGCTTTAATCTTCTTAAATATCTTACTGTATAAGCACGAATTTAGCATCTGTCTCCTTATAATTTAATAAAAAACATACAAGAGGAAACATTTTAATTAGCAAAGAGAATTTTCCACAAACAAGCTCTTTATGTAATTCGGTTGATGTAAGGCACGCCTAATAAACAATGTAAGCATTTTATTACCAATCAGAGGAACCCATTTAAACATTTACACTAGCTAACATAAATACAAACCCATGTCAATATATTGTTCTTCAAATGCAAATAACTCATCACTCTTATGGGCCAATCATTTAACTAAAAGTTATGACCGAAACGCAATTTCTATAAACAAAACCAATTGCAATTACAGTAAGCAAATTAAAAGCTGAAAGATGGTTCACATTTGTTGATGAGTTCACATTGTCTAGTCGAGTAGAGCTGCATGTCTCTGGCTAAAACAAACAAACAAAACGATGATTTAGCCCTTCTAGATTCTGAATTATGATGACTTGAAATGATGTTGGTCATGTGCACATTTAGAGGGTTTACCCGTCCAATTGGGTCAGAAGCAACCTAACTGGCTAAACTGGCACGGAGTTAATAACTGTAGAAATAAACATCTTCAAGTTGATATTTGCAGATGACTGCAACGGCGACTGTCACACATCCTGAGTTTACATTTCACTTCAAACCAAACGTTGGATATCACTACATGTCAAGTAGTACATAAGTGGCAAACACATAATGCAGAGCAAACATTATGAAGCACAAACTAGATTCAAATTCAGTTATGATATTCAAACAACAACAAAAATAAACCCTATATATATGCACTTTGCATTAAAAATAAAAAAACACAGCTACAAAAGATGACCCGGTGAGACACACACAGATCAACTTAATCTGCCGTCACACAAAATACTCGTGTTGTAAAAATGAACGAAATTGTCAAGTCGTCAAAACGTCAGGTGGATTTTGTTGTCACATATTGTTGGCATTCATCATCTTGAAAATGAGGCACATTCAACAGTAAATAGAATAGTGGTATGACTCTCTCGGACGGACGGGACGGACGGACAGACACAGCACCTCATCAGGACCGATAGTCCGGGGAGAAGAGGCGTAACTTGGGGCTCGTCTTCGGGTCGCTGCAGGGGATCGTGTGGTTGAAGGGGTTCGCCACCGGGGTGCCAAAGCCTGGGAGAGACGCGTGGGGAAAAAAAAAAAACACAGATCACGGGAATTGTCCTGTGAGGCTATAATTGATCAGTCATACGGTTTCTTTGTTTTTAGGGCGGCCCGAATAGAAGAAAAAAACACTCCTCGGGCCACAATACTTTCACCTGGACATGATTCATTCATTCAACATCGTTTTTTTCATTAGTTTTTTTTACACACTGCTCCTGTGTGTAAAAAAAGAAATAACTTGAATATTGGATGGTTTGTCGTCCTGGCGGTTCCTACCTGTACCTGTTGGGGTTCTCTGTACGAAAGCAGCAGCGTGGTGGCCTTGGTCCCGTGGGGAGAACACAGCATGGCACACTGGAGGGAAGACAGATAAATAACGCATTGGTGATTAACATGCTGTTGGAAGAGCTCCCTGGTCTCGTAACAGCCTCTTGAGGATCATAGATCACATCCACGCTGAGCCCCGGTGCCTCGTGACACATCGGGGTATTACGCTATTGACCTAAACGTGACGTATTGCTTCTGCTGCTGAAATACGAATGAGCTCTGAGCCGGGGGTGTTGTTCACGGCTGCGGCCGTGCTTTGTGGGTGCTGAGCTACGACGGCCACGTTAATTGTTCTGTAACGACACGCAAGGAATGGAAACAGGAAAAAATCTAAACGGGACAAAAATATATATAAATAAATACATCTAAATGTCTGCGTCATTGGAGTAGTTACACTCCAATGAAGGAGTTGAAACAAAAGCATTAGAAGTATTCAATTGAGGATGACGTGTCAAAAGACCTTCTCGGGAAACCTCCAATATTACGCAATATTGACCACGCACGTCCAATGCACTTCATTAATCGCGGGAGGGAAATTAGGGCAACGAGCTGCCCGTGAACACGGACCACGGCTCCTAGTCCAGAGCAGAAGAGTGAGCACGCTGGAGATCTAGAGCAGGAGCCCACCGATGATGATGATGGCGGTGGCGGCCAGCAGGGCGAACACTGTGAAGAACATCATCTGGTAGGAGTCAATGACGCTCTGCAGGGAAGAGCTCCGGGTGTCTAGGCCAGGAGCTGAGCCTAGGAACGAGACAAGAGGCATGTGATGATGATGATGATAGCCAGTCAAGAGCCCGTCCATGCATACACACCCCGCCCCCCCCCGAGTGTTTGCAGAAGCACTGCTAAAAGTGGTCAGCATACTTCATTCGGAAAAGAAGTTCGGCAAAATTGTGGAGAAAACTAACAAATGCCGGCAAACGCAAACATTGTGTGTGATTAGTCAGAAAAGCAAGGCAGGTGTGATTTATTTTGATCTGATTTCCCCCGTCTCCACGGCGACCCCACTGGTCTGAACTAACGGAGCGTTCAGTGACCAAACCGAAACCGCATAGAGTATAAAACAAGGACTTCTTGGGTCTCGGCCAGCCGAAATAAAATCCACTTCTTTTGAAGTACGCTGCCCGCTTAACAGTTGGGTGTTAATTATGAATGGCCTTGCTAGTATTGTAAACCCGTTTCATCAATTGACGGAATAACAGATGGTAAGTCGGAGTACTATTTTGCTCCATTAAAAAAAAACAGAATAGAAATCCTCCCTCATCTCTGATCCAGAAAAAAACTAAAATAAAATCGGAGCTAAGTACATCCATTATATCACATCCATCTATCATCATCATTCTTCTGATTTTTGGTATACACTTTTCTTCAAAAAAATGTTTTAACAAGACATTTGCTGATTGTCCTCGGGGGCCGGCCAGAGCAGGACCAGAACTCACCCAGCATGGCGGAGCTCTGGTGGTCCACGTGGATCAGGGTGACAGGGATGCGGAGAATCTGTCCAGCGGCCGGGCTGCTGACCGATATGACGGAGGAGGAGGCGGCGGCAGAGGAGGAGGAGGTGCCCTGGGAGTCCACGGCGGTGACCGTGTACTTGGAGAAACTGGGGAAGCCGACAGTGTGCGACTCCTTCTCCTGCACCACCACGCTGGCCGAGGAGGACGACACCTGAAGGAGAGTAGGGAGGAGGAGGAAGAAGAGGAGGAGGAGGAGAAAAATGGACCAGAAGTTACAGTGACCTACAGGCCCTGCAGGAAGAACTACATAACCCCCATCTTGTCAGCGTGTGCCGGCTTCAAGGCCGCTTGCTCTCTGGAAATGTGCGGGAAATTTTGGAACCAGATGCCAGGGTGTAGGGGTCAGTGACTTCTGGTTCAGAAATGTATTATTATGGCCGCGTGTTTACGTCTGACCTCCATGTTGGCCAGGGCCGCCGCGGGGCCGTAGACGGTGAGCTCGGCGGCGGGGTGCGAGCCGGACAGCATCAGCTCCGTCTGGTCCGAGTAGAGGCCCGGCTCTATGGGCAGCCGGGCGGACGCCTGGTCCCCGGGGGAGGCCGAGCCCCGCAGGCCCACCGCCACCAGCAGGTGGGTCATGGACACGCTCAGAGCGCGGGTCTGCTGCTCGCTGGTGGGCTGCAGCTCCACCGTGCATGAGTACAGACCTGGGGCCAGGGGAGGGAGAGAGGGAGGGGAACACAAGACTGGTTGGTGGACCGCTGGTTACTAAGCAAGTGTGTGTGTGTGTGTGTGTGTCGCGGTTGTAGAATCGAGAGTTGTCGAGAGAGCAGAAGGGAGCAAGATTTGGAGACTTGACGACCAAAAAAAACGTCCCCTCCCTCTCTGCTGCCTTTCTCGTCTACGTTTCTCCACCATTGAGAAGCGTTGCATGTCGCGCACCTGTGATTGACAGGCAAGATGGACTCCCCGAACCAATCAGGAAAGAGACGCCCTGATTGGTCAGAAACGAGCCGGGAGCGGTCGAAAATCTAAATTGGCTCATAAAGAGGCAGACGCAGTCAACGCCAAGCAGATATTCTCACAGCGCATTTCACTCCCACATTCAAATAATAGCTCTTAATTCTTACCTACAGCACTTTTAATCTTTTAATGCTCATACACACATTTACAGTACAGTATTCTCTCTCTCTCCCACACACATTTTATTTGGCGTAAAACCAATGTTTGAGAAATGAAGTGAGACACCCACCCGCCTCCACCCTGGCTCCGAGGTTGTTTTAACAGCGTGTCTGTGGTGGTGGAGCTCTGCTTAGAGAGGGGGGGTGGGGTAGCCGTGACAGGTCCGACAACAAAACAAAGCAAGTTTTGTTTGGTGAAGGGTGGGTACGTAACAAGCTAGCCTGGCGCACCCCCCTCCCTCCCTCCCCCCCCCCCCCGCATTTGGATGTTCGCACGGGAGGCTTCCCCGACACGTACGGCAATAACGGCCCTGGCTGAAGCCCAAACTCCCCGCAATGAATTTACGTGCGGGCTCTAGGGCTGGAGGCAGGCTCATTAGTTCACTACATCACCTTTTATAGCCCGTGCTAAATGCATTCCACCGGCACCGCAGGCGTTCATTGTGCAACCCGGTGGTGGAGTTTTGTTGTTGTTGAAAAAACACCAATGAGAAGACACAGCCTGGGTTAAGACTGTAGCGCTTTCAGAACAGGATGGATCCGGAGGAGGATGTAATGGCTAAGTAAAGCGAATGTACCATGACGCCATTTCGCCACAGTTAGGGGGGATTGAATAGAAAGAGAGAGAGAGAGAGAGAGAGAGACGGGGGTGGTGGTGCAGTGAGGAGCGGTCTCCGCGGCGCTGGTTCTCAGGTTAACGACAGCCGTGCTGTTGCCGTGTTCTGTGCGTGTTCCAGGGTTTATTGGTCTACGAGGACCTCCTAGTCTTTGGCAGGGATTGTAAATGGTCATTAAAATGGTCGTTTTTTTTCCATTAAATGATTTACTTTAAAAGCATGAGGGGGGAAAAAAACTCATACATCTTCTATGGATCAAATCCCAGCTACTTGCGAGGTGTTTTGAAGCCACTGATCACTAACGACTAGTGGGGCTCATGTTCACGTATGAAGCCAACAGCTCCATATCTATATCCCTCTCTGCCCATTACCGTTACCGCTGGCAAAAAAGGAGAAAGACCAATTTGCCTGCATGCTGAGTCAGCGCTTCTACCAAATATTTTATTAAAATCAGCAATAAAAAAAAAAAAGCGGGAGAACGGCTACCGTTAATAGTGATCGGGCGACTAGTGCGGCACCACGGTCGGGATTTACAACGTGGAACGAATGAGAGACATTGCTTTGAGTACAATGGTGGAGAACTAACACAGCGGAGGTAACAGCAGGCGAACCAGGCAGCTGCAGCCACGGACCGGCTGACCCGACGAGGAGGAGGAGGAGGAGGAGGAGGAGGAGGAGGAGGGAGGGACTGTGGAACACTGCGAGTATTTGCTGTAATGAAATCAACCTCAACTCAATCTCTGCTGGCGGGAGCAGCGAGGAATATCAGAAAATCAGTGTGTCGAACCATGCATTTTAATACAGTGGCGGACCCCGAGTGTGTTAAGACGTGCCGCTGCCAGAGTATTTCGTTTTTAGTTCATTGTATTTCCTGATTCACAAAATAGTTTGTGTTAAAGGTGACCTATTGCAGGTTTCAGATTTAAAGTTTCCACCGTCTGCGATAATATTACCCAATGCGTGCACGGGCGAGGACAAGCCATAACGGTACGATATTTTAAGTTCTCCAGACTGTATGATAGTGTGTTGGAACTCCAAATCCACGCAAACCCCTTACCGGCGCCGCTGTCGAAGGCGGCGTGCGTGGCGAACACTAGCTCGGCGGGGAAGTCCACGGCATCGCTGGTGAAGCTGACGTGGCAGCTGACGGAGGTCTCCGGGCGCAGATGGTGGATGGCGTCCGTCTGCAGCGGGGAGCATGACCCTGCAGGGGGGAGGAGGGTTAAAGCACATGTCAGCCCAGGAGCTATAAATATTGTGCTGCCCGTCATGGCTTTCATTGAATTAAGAGTCAATCGAGATCAATGATGTGAGCTTGAGAAGGTGGGGGTCGGTACAGGGGAGAGGGTTGTTCAAGTGTAATTACATCAGGAGGGGGGGGGGGGGGGGGTCATGATCAGGTGATCAGTGTACCTATGAGGTTGTTGCCCTTCTCTCTGGTAGCGATCAGCACCTTGGCGGCCTTGTTGCTCCTCACGGGGCCCGGCTGGGCCGTTACCACCATCCTCGTTGCCGCTTCCACCACCACCTGGTGAGGGACACGCATACACACACACGCTTCAGTTCAGCTGTCCGCTTCTCCACCGCTGTGTCTCACGTGTCTCGGTGGCGTTACAGAGGTCAGTGTAATTGCGGACTGTCCGTGTACGGTGTCATTCTAAAACGTATAGAGACGTATGCCGCCAGGCCGAGTCTCGTGGTCGCATTGGAATAGAAATGCTGGTTCTGTTGGTATGATCTGTGAATATGAATGAATGGGATGACATTTCAAGTCTCCATGTTTCAATGCCAACAGAACACACACACACACACACACACACACACACACACACACACACACACACACACACACACACACACACACACACACACACACACAGAGAGAGAGACAGAGACAGATGAATTAACATTAAAACATTAGTTCATTCAGGGGCTTCTTTCTACATATTATGGTTTGGCATATGCTCTGCGACCCACTCAAAATGGGGTCGCAGCCGGAACACTGCACTAGAGAACAGCAAGGTATAACAGCTGAGCAACCAGAAACGCTGTGTGCTCTGCATAATTACTCCTTGAAGCTCATTCATCACTTCAAGCGGCAAAGCCCACTATCCAACACCCTTATAGGGGGGGGGGGGGTACCGGACCTCTCTGTAGGTGCGCAGGACGCCCGGGATCTCGTAGTAGACAGTGGCCACGCCAGAGTCTCTGGCCACGGCCGCGCCCGAGTGGGGGTCCACCTGGAGGACCCCGCTGGCTGAGGAGCTCCAGGTGCCCGGAGAGCCTGAGAGAGAGAGAGAGAGAGAGAGAGAGAGAGAGAGAGAGAGAGAGAGACATGGTCAATGGACTGCACTTATATGGCGCTTACATTTACATTCACCCATTCACACACCGTCAGCAGTGGCAAGGGATGGAACCAGCAACCTTCCGGTTGGCAGACAACCCGGTCTACCTCCTGAGCCACCGCCGCCCCGGGTAACGGAGGGGCCATCAGTAAGGGTGGAGGATTGTAGTCTTCGGAAAGCCTCTAGACTGTCGACCACATAATAATCGGCCACAATCCCAATCCCACTGTATCTCACGTCCTGGTGTGTATGAACAACATACTAAAAGAACCGGAGCATATGGACCGACTCCTCATACCTTCCGGGCTCGCGAGCTGGGTGGCGAAGCACACCACGTCTCCCACGACCAGCGCATGCGCCTCATGGGGCCCGATGGCGTGCGCCACGGGCAGGGGGAGGTAGTCGGCCACGCCCATCTGCTCCCGGTCCCACACGGCCAGCAGGGTGAGGCCCACGTTCACCGTCCTCACCGTCAGGGTGTTGTTGGCGGGGCCAGCGCCCACCTGCACCAGGTCATCTCTGTGGGGGGGGACAAGAGAGTGCAAGTACCCGATTAACAATGGACGTACCCCAGCAGGGGGGATTTAACTTGCTCCCCTTGGGCCGGTTGCCAAAGGGGGAGACTAAAAGGACGAGGAACTCCTTCATCCCTGTGGCCATTCATGCATGTTGGGCTCCTTTTCTTGTCTCGTCTTGTATTCCAACTGCGGGGTGTACACGGTGCTGTATGCGTGTTCCTAGCCTGCTGCAAAACTAATTTCCCCCTCGGGGACAATGAAGATTTTACAACTTGAGCTTGAATGTGCATTCTATAAAATAAGCGCACCAGAGTCACCGAGGATAGCGGTGAGGCTGCGACGTGATGCCTATTGGCCGCCGTTGCTGTAACTGATCGCACCTTGAAAATGCTCACAACACATCCATCTGAGACTTTGTTTTCATTTGGCGCTGTGTTTGCTATCGAACGAGAATCTCGAGAACCATTTCAATTACCCGGCGAGTCTTAATTCCGGCCCTGCGATGTCAACAGTGTGGTGTTGTTTATTGTTTGTTTATTCCCCAGTGATATAGTGTTGCCATTAAACCAACACACGGGGTCAACCATTTTCCATCTCAAACACCAGCCACAGCCAACAGGATTCCTTGGGGGACGAAGCAGGGCCCCAATTATATAGGGCCTCCCCCACTCGCAAGCTCCTACTACTTCTCTGACTTAGTTACTTTTCCCCTTAAAATAGTCGGTCGGATGCTGCGGAACGAGGTAATGGAATCAATCCGTTGGGCGGCGATGATGAGGGATTGTCCCAACAAAAAAAAACACCCTCCCCCACTTGCAAGGTAGTCCATTAGTTTAGCTCACTCAGGTGGAAAAGACTCTGAGGAAGTAGGAGCCCCCCGACAGATTAACGTTGTTCCAAACTCGCTTCTCCAATTCCGACACTAAACCCTGAGCCGGGCTGCTCCTCTACCGCGGTGGCGACGCGATATCTCGACCCACGGCGACCCAAGGCCAATATTTGAATGCAAATCAACTTACTTTGTGGTGATGGTGGTGGTGTTGGGGGGGTTTATTTGGTTCGCTTCCCGTACGATATCCGCCCGAGAGCAGACGCATTCCAACCTAGCCGCGTATTAAATCTTTATTTCACCGGCGGCAGGCGGACGGGTTTTGTGAGCGGTCATGACGTGTTTGTCAGAGTTTGAGTTGGTAGCACTGAGGCGTTTAGTCGAAGCAGGCCCGGGTGAGGCTGCACTAACGCAGCACTCAGGAGACGAATAGATATTTATATATAGCGATAGAACAACGAGATAATAGCGCTGCAACCTTGGAGCACTAATCAAACCTGCGAATCTCTCTCTCTCTCCCGCTCCCCAAAGCGCCAGGCTCTATCACTCCATTACCATTTGAGTGCCCATCTAGAACGTGGGACTCACATATTCAAATGGATTTCATTGTAATTGGGCACAGGATTCCTCCACACAAGATCGGTGCTAGAAAAACCCATTAATTCATTCCTTCATTAATTAAATAAAGCAGCAACAAAAAAATGACACATGAAAAGCAAAAAGCTTTTTCACGCAGGGTTTCATGGAAGCCATGTCTTGTAGAGTCATACATTGATTCGTTTGTGGCGGCCCGCCACAATATCAACATTGACCGCCACATATTGATTTTTTTTGTACTATTTAAGTTGTTAAAAGCTGCTGACCGCCAGCAACGTCCCGACATCAAATCTGAAAGTGAAATGTAAAGCAGCATAGCGCTGCTGTGGTGGTGTAAACATCACACGTCTCAATAGCACCTTATGCAGTTTGAACGTCGTATTTTTAGTAAGTTAGAAAGATATTGGATATTCAACAGATATTCACGCTCTGAATTAGCGATGTGACGCGGTGAACTAAAGACGTGATCACCGCTAAGTCCCAGTGTGTCTAGCGGTGTATACCTGCCCAGGAGACGGGTGAACTAAAGACGTGATGTAAGTCCCAGTGTGTCTAGCGGTGTATACCTGCCCAGGAGACCGAGCTTCCAAGAGAAACCGTCGGGCAGCAGTACTCCTCTCTATAGAGCCATCGTTTGATCAATATTTCTACACCATCGGTGAAGGCCAATTACAAAGTACCCTGCCCTAAACAAGATTCAAGATTCAAGATTCAAGATGACTTTATTTATCCCGAGGGAAATTAAGGTGCAACAGTTGAAACAGAGCCTAACTAAAATGCAATTCAACTGGATACATCACGTTTCAAAATGTCCCCAATGGATATAACATTAAAATCGAAGTGTGTCCTGCTAGCTCTACAACAGTAAAAGGCAG
>OOFB01029339.1:38492-48806 GCA_900323305.1 Trachyrincus murrayi
GGGGGGGGGGGGGGGGGGGGAGGAGGGGGGGGGGGGGGGGGGGGGGGGGGGGGGGGGGGGGGGGGGGGGGGGGGGGGGGGGGGGGGGGGGGGGGGGGGGGGGGGGGGGGGGGGGCATCCGTGCAAACACGTACCTGCATCATCGCGCCAATTAACAACGTCATTTTCCTCGGGATGAGCTTGAATGGTGGAAACACCTGGAAAGCGGTTACAAAAATATTTAGAAAAATGACCTGAAAAATAACTATATTCGGCATGAGCAAAGACAATGAGAGGCTGAACATTGAAAAAGCAAAAGTCTTAAAAGTCTAAACTTGATACCTCGATCTGCTGAGGGGCGGATGCTATTTTCCTGCTGTTCTTATCCACCACAACAGCGGAGATGGTGGTCTGGCCAATGGAGAGCCCTTTAACCAGGAAGATGGCCGTGTCTCTCTCAGACACCTCGGCTCTGAGGGGAACAACAGGCTCAGATATGTACACGGAAAGCTGCATCAAGTAAGACAAAAAGATCTGCTGCTCAGACATTGAAAAATGCAAATATTTGGTTTGTTTTTCCCTTTGTTGTGCCTTAAAGGAAAACAAGCCAATTATTTTTGGCCTCTGGTACCATACAAAAAACCCACATTATTTATGGCAGTTGAATTGAATTGAACGAATTGCCAGATTAATCAGCAGTGAATCACTAGTTACAGCCGCATGTCATTAAAACCTTTAAGCTAGCGCGACTTACAGCAGGGACACGATGCCAGAGGCGGCCTTGAGCTTCAGATTCATGAAGCCGAAATATTTAGCAGGAAACGGCTTCTTGTTGTCGTCCAGCACCCGCACGTGAGCTCTGACGGATTTACCGATCTCCACCTGAAACACAGCGGGTAACAATCAGAATGATCACTTCTCCGGGATGTTTTCCGAGCTCACAAACAACACCTTTGTGTTAAGCTTGATTTGAATAACAAAAGACTGTCACCGGCTAATCCCGTTAATCCCGTACACTTTGAAGAAACACCAGAGTTAGCATGTGACGTGCTTGAGTCCCAGAGCGATCAACGGGTTCAGGTACGGGGGGGGGGGGAGGAAGAGATAGTGGAAATGGCCCCGGGACACTGACACTGACCTTGTCCACCACGCGGACGTACACCTCCAGGATGTCGGACACGTGCACTGCAGCCGTGGCTGGCGCCGGGAAGGCCAGGCAGAGGTCGTGCACCATCACCTGCACCGTGCCCGCACGCACCGGGACCACCTGAGAGCGCACGCACACACACACAATGGTGACCATCATCCAGAGTAGAGTGCCATGTTGTCATTCTGAAAGTCAGAAAGGTTTTTTTCCATTTGTCGCAGACGGGCATACCTGGGCCACTCCTGCCGCACCTTGGAACGTCACCTCTGCTACGGCTTTGCGGCTGGTGTTGACGTAGAAGTGACCGGAGCCCTCGCGCAAGGAGAGGTCCGCCTGTGACACACACACACACACATGTAAAGATACAAGGGCATTCGGCTCAAACGATCACAAAAGTGAATAGTGAACTCGCACTAATAGCAGTGTTTCCCCTGCATGCATCCAGCAGTGGCTATTTGTTTTGATTTTAAAACGTCTATCATAGGTGCCCCCTACTGCACCCCCCTCAATTGTTACATTGTCATTGGAGAAATATTGTGGAAAAATAGTGTTCTGCAATAGAACAAAGAAAAGTAACACAGCAAGTGGACTTAACAGTAGAAAGTAGCCTAGATATTCGATTGTGTAGAACAGAAGCAACAGTATTATGAAACCCAGACGATGGGATGGCTACAGACTGAAAACTGTATTTGCGCATCACATTAATAACAAAGAACATTTGGCACTCGCATGCGGTTTCTTGTTACGTTATATTGTTATATCATTGTATGAGACCAATTCTGTTGAAATGCACCAGAGCCTTACTGGAATCTGATCACACTAAAACCTCTCTGCGCCTGTGCACATCAGCGGCGTGCACGTGCACATCAGCGGCGTGCACGTGCACATCAGCGGCGTGCACGTGCACATCAGCGCCGTGCACGTGCACATCAGCGCCGTGCACGTGCACATCAGCGCCGTGCATCAACATAGTGCACCTCACACACATGCTGGGGAAAAAAGATCTTAGGGGGAAACACTGAATAGTAATATTAATCCACTTGTGACATCAAAGGGGAACTCTGAACTCTGACCGCACTCACACCCTTTATAATCCGCTTATAGGGCTAGCTGGCTACTATTTAACCCCCACAGCTGCTGCATGCAGCTCCTATATCAGGCCAGATTAGGATAAGGGGCCCCCGACGGGGTAAAGTAAATGGTAAGTAGGACTTGTCAGGTTGGATAATGTCTGAATACTGTCCAAAAGGTGACCCATGTCTCCAAAGCACTTATAAAGGATTAAAAAACAAAAGTAATTAATTGTGATTTCCACGTCTGGTGCTTACCCGCACGTCCGGGTGGTTGTATATGGTGACCGCATCGGGAGTAACCGTCACATCCTCCACCAGTAGGAGCTCCAGTGTGGCCGAGACGGGGGTCAAGGGGTCGTACTGTCGGGAAGAGAAGACGAAAGTAAAGTTGAGCCCGGTGCTTTTGGCTACAGATTCTTCTAGAGTCTTTAGTCTTATAACAGAGAGTTTGAAATCTGCTGGTTCGATCTGACGTCAACATCAGTATGTTAGCCAGATGACCCCGGTTGTTAGCCAGATAACCCCGGTTGTCAGCCAGATAACCCCGGTAGTTAGCCAGATAACCCCTGTTAGATGTTCTCTACAGGGAGCGCCGCGAAAAGTTTCTTTGTATACTGAAAACAAATCAATGCACGACGAATGTTGGCGCTAGCGTTCGCCATCGAGAATTGAAGCTCTGCACCTTCCATTAATTATAACGGCAGCGTATCCCAAGCAGAATTAAAAAGCTGACGAAACACTCATTAGACGAGACGCTGACGGCTCCAGTGGAGCTGAGCAGTTAAGACAGCTTCTGCGAGGTGGCATCTAGGAACATATGGCTGTCATTTGTCCCTGCAAGTTTACAGCCTTCCGGTGGCTTCCGTTTCTCCTCACCGGGCTGAGAACCTGAGCAGCGTCTAGATGTAGACGCTGGTAACCCAGGGCCTTGACAGTGATGGCGGTGATCCCAGTTTGGTGGTGGACCAGAACAGTTTGACGACCTGCAGACAGAGAACACTGGAGTTCATAAGAGGATCTGTGTCGGTAACGGTGCAAAGTAGGGCTGAACGATATGGGGGGAAAAAATCATATTGAGATTATTTTGACAGATATTGCGATATGATTCACTATTAGTGGCAATGATCATTTTTGCATTTTCACTGAAAAAACTATCATGATGTGACAGATTATTTGGGTTATGTACCAAACAAACGTGTTGTCTTGCATCTGGAGAAAACAATGCGCAGGTCAGGGCATCTCTGCAGCACTACAGTACTTCATTTATAACGGTGTCACACTGAGAAACTACTGAAGCCTGAACGGGCCGACCACTCGAAGACGGCTCGTAGATCGGTCTATACGTCACAAGTTTTACCGTGAAGCTTCATTTGGCTGTGGCCGTCGTCAAACAGCTGCAGCTCCATTGGCATGCTGGGTTCAATGCTGGCCAGGGAGACTTTGGTCGACTCCCAGTCCATACTCAGAGAGCTGAAGTTGTCGAACCTCCTTCCCTGGCGGTCGAAGGCGGCCAGGTCCAGAACTGGGTTATGGTAATTTGAGACGGGCACCTGAGGGGCGGAATTGTAGGGAAAACAAATAAAAATGAAACGTCTTCGCTGTTTAACGTCGACAACTAAACAGACTTTTGCCCCCAACTAATAAATATTACATTCCTTTTTTTAAATTTTGTATTATTTGGAAACCAGACAGATTCCAAAAAATCCAAAAATAGAAATAGCCTGAAATGTTTTATAGCTGACATTATTTTCATATATATTTATATATAGTATATTAAACATATTTTTACAGATACAGATAAATAGGCATTTGGAGAGACAGACAAACCCCGTACCACTTGTTTGTTCTGCTGCAGCAGAGGACAGGTCAGGTCCAGCTGGGCGCTGGTGTACACGGGCACCAAGGCCAGGCGAGACGGCAGGCTGCACACAAACTTGACCACCGCAAGCTCCACAGCCGGGTAGGGATTGGTCAGACTGGGCTGGTTCCCGACCGACAGCTCCAGAATCTTTTAAAGAGACGGCGAGAAATGTCAATCGAATTGAAGAATTGTAGCCGGTGGGGAAATGGGATTGCCTCCTTCAGGACTCTATTGGATCGAGGAATAGTGTCAAAACGTGCAAGCCGGCTGTGTGCTAATAGCATGGCAGGCTTCAGATGAGGGGGATCGGAAACGTTACGATATTGATTGAAATGTTAAGCCTATGGTGGTTCACCACACTAGGAACCACAGGTTTGACTCCGACCTGCGGTCTATTTCTCTTCTAACCCGCTTTCCTGTCTTAATTTCCACTGTCCTCTCCATAAAGGCATAAAAAGAATTGGTAAGCCTATGACTGCCATCATCGTCAGAAAGAATAATGTACTAATGTTCAAACAGTTGAATAATAGACAGACACTAACGGCAAATAAATGGAGGTTAATTTCATGGCGTCTTTCACAGCATAAGATTGTGAACTATACACTTACAGCATAAATGGCCAGAGGTTAGAGCGTTAAGAGTCTTGCGGTACTACGCGAGCCTTGCTTTACCATTTGCCTTTGCAGTGAACGGTATTCAGATTGTCATTTCAGATGTCCCGCTCTGTGCTGTGGCCCACCTCAAGCGTGACCGCGGGTATTGAACTGCTGCTGGCAAGAAGACTAGGAGCACGCCGCACTGCTGCCCAGGGAGCCAGGGTTCAAAATCACAATAAGATACCCAGACTTGGAAACTCTACACAAATAATAACAAATACAACACAAATACAATAGAATAAATAATAAAGTAAAAACAAATGACGCCCTAGTTAAGTCAGGGATAAATCCACGACTAGGTGTGCGGTGCATTCTTTTTCGATGACAGCACACCTAGGAGAGGATTACCCTGCTCATACCGCGGGCCACTAAACCTCTCGTACGACATCGCGAGTAACACAAGGATGTGCGGCCAGAAAGTCGGAATTGAGGTTCTGACGTGGTGGGCTGAAGAGGTGGTGAAGAAGAGGAGGGCGGAGACCTCACCTGTTCCCCCAGGGCCCTGCAGGTCGCCCGGAGCCAGTGTTGGTTGTGGTTGTGGTGGGGCGGGTGTCCGGTCTCGGACAGGCTCACGTTGGCCTCCGCCTCGGCCTTCAGGTCGCGGAAGAACTTGGAGGGTTCCAGGAGCCAGGGTTTTGGCCCGCCGTCGAAGAGCATGTCTTTGGACGAGCCCAGGGTCACCAGGGCCACCGACACGGGGTCAACCGCCTGTCAAATCACAGGACCCTTAGCATTTTAAGTAGACGCTGAAGAGAGAGAGAGAGGGCGTTTTTAAGAGAACCGAGAACTGGGAACATTTGAGCGGAAAATAGCCACCGTCCAAGCGGTGGCATTTGGGTCATGATGACGCTGCCGGTGAAAGAACAAGCAGAACAAAGGGAAACAAGTGGTTGTATTATTTAAAGGACGCTGCAGACCTCCCCGACACGAGAAGAAGAACAGTGAAAAATAAAAATACCACCAAAAAAGTGTTGACTTGACAAAAGAAACACTTTACTTCAACCGCGACCATCTGGGGACCGGGTTTTAAAATAACAGCTGATGTGTGATCGCATCACCGATGCGCCATTAATGACCTCTTTATTATATAAATGTTCAATTTGACCAAGACAGACAAAATCTGGGGAAAGTGTGATGCATATTCATAATTAAAAAAACGGATCGCAAAAAGAGAATATTAATACAGATTGCTGCGCTATGCCTGGAACAAAGGGGCTGTGTGTGTGTGTGTGTGTGTGTGTGTGTGGGGGGGGGGGGGTGATAATGGCTAATTGCTGCTCGGAGGCAAAGCGAGAGGATCCGATGGATGAAGATACCAACAGACAGTACACGCCATTTGTAAATATTACACCCTGCAGTTACCTCCCCGCTCTAAAACTAAATGTCAAGGTACCACATTAATTAAGTCCCCCACGGCCCTCGGGAAAAAATCAGCAGATGGATTAGAAAGAAAACGCAATTAAACGAGCTCTCGGAGAAACACACCGAGCACAAATGGCGAGGCAACAACACGAGGCCGTTTAGCGACGCGTGTCGGGAGACTTTAATTGGGTTGGACTCACTCTGAGCGGCAGGTAGGCAGCGATGGTAATCTTGGCGCTGAGGTGAACGTTGCCGTGGGTGTAGCTGACGGTCAGGACGGTGTAGCCAGTGGCCAGGCCCTTCATCCTCACGCCGCTGCAGTGGTCCTGGCCCGGGGGCAGCCTCCCTGCAGCGGCGACAGAGAGGAGGACAGGTTTGAGCAATACGGGGGACAAGGAAGACAAGCAACGAGAGGCAGCAGAGCGAAAAGCGCTAGATCGTCGCCTTGTGTTCGTGTTTGACGGGGCTAGCTCGCTTCTTGCTTTATGCTAACGCGGCAAGGACCGTTACCCTGCAGCTCCGTGGGGAGATTGACGATACATATTCAGAACTTGCTAAAGGTCATATCTGTTGATACATTGGCGAGGACAACGACATAAAAAAGAGAGATAAACTTGGGAAAGTGTTGTTTTCTTATTTTGTGGGAATGGTATACACAGTATGCTAATATTAAATAATTAATAAACAGTATATTATTATGAATGGTATACACAGCATGCTCATAATATTAATACATAACATGAATGGTATACACAGTATGCTCATATTTAATATTAATGTATAATATAAATACACAGTATGCTCGTTCTATTCATCTCAAGGCTCACCCTCCAGCAGCTCAAAGACACCGTAGTTCTCGTCCTCGACCTGCAGGTCAAAGTGGGAGCAGTCGCTCAGCATGACCCTCTCCTCCTCGGCCACCTCGCCGCCCTCGCCCAGCAGACCAAAGATCCGGAGGGGCAGCTCCAGCACGTTGCCCACCCTGGCCTCCACGGGACACGGGGAGAAATCCATGGCCACGGGCTCCACCACATACACCTGGAGGAGGAGGAGGAGGAGGAGGAGGAGGAAAAGGGGACAAAGCCGCATCGAGGGAAGGCAAACCGTCGACGTAATAAGCAGGTCAGCTATCAATAGAGCAAGAAACAATGTCTCACCAGAAAAAAAGAGCTTGACCCCCAATGGGGGGGCCAGCCCTTTATTTTTACATGTGCAACGGCAGCAAAGACGACAAACAGAACGTGAGGATTTGTTTTAGTGTTAATCGGCCAAAAATGATATTGTCGGTTAGCAGTGAAACAGTTAATTGTGAACACCCCTGATCGCGACCGGTCATCAACCACACCGGCGTGTGTGCGTGCGAGTGTGACGGAGCTCACCTTCATCCGACCGTAGTGCAGGTGGTTGCGCACGTCGTGGGCGTACACCGCGCTGACGCCGATGTCGCTGGCGGTCGTCATCACTCCTTTCACCGTCACCGTGGCAACGGCCGTGTTGGAGGAGGACCAGGTGAAATTGCCGCTCCCACCTGCCGCCTTCGACAAAAGGTGAAACGGGTGACCCCGTTGTTAGGAACAATGACGGCAAATGTATGTATATCGTATGGAGCTAATGCCACTCAATCCTTCAGTTTGAAGTTTAAGAATGATTGATTCGATTGGCGGAGGAAACTGGCTGATTATTATTATTATTTAGTAGTTTGTAACACTGTAGTACGGCACACTTGGCTGATTACCTGTATTGTGTACATGTAAGAGCCAGCTTTGGGTTGCCATGGAAACGTCAGAATGCTGGGACTGAGCACTATGGGTTTATAGATTTCCACATCCTGTTCATTGTGTACTGGGTTGGTAAGTGCATGAACCCGTCCACCCTGGAAGAACGAAAGAACACAGCACAGATGCAGCACTACAATCTGCAACATTTTTTCCAAACGTATTTAGCTGGAGACGGAAATTTGGTTTAAAAAAAATAAATAAAACTCACTTGATCCACAACGGCGCTGAGCGTAGCATCTATGAGTGTTTGGCCGTCTCTCTGTGCTTTGATGCGGTGGTACGATCCATTAAGAGAAGACTCCAGGACTTCAAAGTACTCCCCAGGAAACACAGTTTCAATGCGGACATTCTGCACGGACAGACACATGCCGAAGGAATAAAATGCAAAAGCTTGCTTTTTTTTACCAGAATGATTTTGCTGCTCGTTATACACATTTATCTCGATTAATTCTCGGTTCATTCATTTAAAACTACACATGGATATTGCATCCGTTTTTTTGCCGGAAGATGACAACGCTTTAGGACAATGCATTAACCGGATGCATATCCTTACACAGATATTCAGAGTGCAAGGCACACTGCACACAGCAGTGACTGAGATCAAGGTTTGAATTTGATCATCTGCAACCAGCAGTGTATCTGGGGCGTACTTACATCAGACAGGTAGATCTTATTCCCCGACTTGTCATACACTTCAATGACGATAACGTACGCTCTGCCTGTTTCCAGAACCCAACTGTCCCCTGGATGAATTTTAAAACCTACAAGGGGAAATAAAGAATATGAGGAAAAACAGAAACCAAATCAAAACAGTACACGCATACAATATGTCTCTATATTCTCTGGAGCTTGAGGGTTCAACACAAAGAAACAAACCTAAGTAGCCGGGCTCAACCACGTAGAGAGTGCTGTTGGGCAGACGCGACACTCCTTGCATGCGAAGACCTAAACGGTTTCGATTAAGGAAAGCCAAGCTAGCAACACGTTCCCGTACACAACATCCCATTAATCACAATCCAGACACGCCGATACTGAAGGCCCCGTTAAAGCACAGGCCGACTCTGCTCGGCAATAAAGACAAGACAAGGGGGGAAAAAAAGAAAACAATGGCAATAATTAACAATCAACCGCACAGCAGTTCATTCACGGCAATTACATCTTTGCGGAAAAATACATGACGACAAATTGCAGTAATATTAGGACGCCGCAGACCAGAAAAATGAACATAATGCGGGCATCCAACTGTGATTAACAGCAATTTTCCACAAGGATACTCTTGTGATCGAGGACCACGTTGATGTGTCCGAGCTGCAGGCCGGTGACCGTCGAGCTGGTCTGGTCCAGGGCGGCCACGGAGAGCTCTGGGGTCCCGTCGGGCGCTACCACGCTGTTCTGCAGGTGGAGCTCGTACTGGTCACAGGGCATGGAGAGCTCTGGAGAAATGGAGTTCATGGTTACATTAGAAACACTGAGGCCGAACTCCAAGATGACACTCACTTCCAGCCCTACAATGGCTGAGTTTGTGTATTCATTGCTTTATCATTCATTGCTTTATCACTAATCCAAACATTTAATTATTGGTTCACATGACGACAGCATTATCAAGATGATCAACTTCCTCTTGAACATAGACATACCCAACGACTCACCACAACCAATATCAACGGTACAACACAGGAAGTACACAGCGTGTCGCTGCAACCCAACAAGGGGTTGCCAGCTACATTCAAATGAAAAGGGCTTGTTATTTGGCACAGAGAGGCGTCGGACCTGTAATTTTGCCCTGTCGGATCTTCTGAACCTTGTACTTGATGGAGGTGCCTGCCAGCAGGTAGACATCGTGTGCAGGACTGAGCAGGATGTTGTCCAGTATCAGCAGTCTCACCTCCGCTGCACCCACATCCTGTGGCATGGAAACCATAGCAACATAACTGAAACACCACCTCAACAGAAAACCCCCTCACTGATAGTTTTAATTCATTCAACAACAAAAAAAAACCAAGGGGTTCCTGTTTCATATTTTTATTTTTTTCCATTTAATCAAAAACAGAATGTGTTTGTGGTTTGATACACCTCTTAACAGAAGATGAAGCGTAACATATTTAACTTGTATAACAAAGGTTTGGTTGGTCTTCTGGGATCGGTTTCCTTTGAGCCCAGTATAGGGATGGGTACCGAAACCCACCCCCCCCGGGCTAAATGATTAAAGACCGTAGTATTGCTAAGCTCCGACGTTATCAGTTCTTGCTCTCTGGAGAAGTTAAGAAAATAAATTTCCTATTTCATTGCTACATAAACGTTATCTTCTCACATTTTATCTCACCAACTTCGTTTCTAATTTTCAATAAGATGAAGACATTCGTCTATGATGCATTTTCGCTATTCCCAATCCAGAGGAGAGACCTCTCTCTCTCTCTCTCTCTCTCTCTCTCTCTCTCTCTCTCCCTCTCCCCCCCTCT
>OOFB01029339.1:58017-65517 GCA_900323305.1 Trachyrincus murrayi
AATAAATAATCTGTCATTGATTATTCCTAAAACAATGTAAGCCTAGTTAACCAATGGTAGGAGGCTGTCTGCAATCTATTCATTGACTAAACAGTTTCTCTTTTCATTCGTCCTCCGTGTGACCCGGTGACCCCAGAATCCAAACTACATGGTAGAGTTGGCAACACTCGCTGTATTGATTTGATAAGCCTCAGATGAGGACTACAAACTACAGATAAAAGTTATACTAACTATAACACTAAACATATAGCATGATGTCTTTGTAAAACACATTTAACGATAACATTTAATATTTGGAATGCTGAACATCATGTTTTCCACACTTGATATCACAGCGGGATGGTGAATATTCTGGTCGATATTTTCTCCCAGAAATTAAAACAACTCATTCGAATGTCGTTCATCACTGCAACACGTGGAGTATATGTCACGTTAGGCTGAGAGAGGATCATGAATTATAGCGTTATCCCGGTCTACCGCCACACAATTTCCGGTCTTTCTATGAGCTATGTACGGCAGTTAACAGTCCCCGGAGCGAGAAGAATAAGAACAGGACAAGAATAACAATAACAACAACAACAACAACAACAACGACGACAATAACAATAAATACACCTGTAATGACTTTTTACGAAAATCTTGACAAAACAATATCACGAAACATGTAACGGAAAGGGATATCCCTCTAATAGAAGTCCCACCCTCTCTCGCCGCTAAACCGATGTAACTTGAAAGTCCCGCCCTCTCTGGCGCCAATAACGCTCATTTGGAGCATCCCGTTCCAGGCGTTCCGTCGGGGGATGAGAACGCCTGGGAACGAGGTTAATTCCACGGGCAAGTGTTGTCCCGCCCACCGCCAAGCAGTGGTTGCGGTAGCGCTCATCTACTCCTCAGCTCCAACTCAACTCCACTACACTCAACTCTTCTGCAACACCCTGCTCACTGTGAAACTTTGGCTTTCAAAGTTTCCATCGCCGCGCAGTCACTGACTGACCAACGTCAACATCAATCGGGAGCGAAAGGTGAGCTAAGAAGATCGTTGAAAAGTTAACTTAATTGTCACAAGTAGAATTGTATGTTCATGGTTTATATTGAACATCCTTTTACCTAGAAGGAAAAAAAAACGCGTTGAGGCCAGGACTGGCAGAGGTAGAACTGACATCTATTGATATAACCGGACCATTACCGTACTTATTTTGTGTCGTTACATTTGTGCCTTTATGATAATTATGATAGGCTACTGATATGAGTAGTAGACCTGTGTACTATGTATTTACTCACAGTCAACTTGTTTCAGCTCTATTGAGGAATAATCACATCTGCCTTATATTGCTTTTGCCTTATTCACTAAGAGTTTCAACCATGTAATTTTTTAAATATAAGGCAATAATACGTTATTGATATTATAGCCCAAATCAGTGAAGCATGCACCATATAAAAGTATGGCAACTGATAAAATGAAGGTGGTTTATCTTGAATTAAAACTCATTAGGGCATATGGATCGTTATCTATAGGCTATATTATATTACACGGCACATTATATAATAGTCTACCTAATGCTGAAAATGACCTATGTTTCAATGCTTTTTTTATGTTTACATTTAGCTGAAAAAAAACATTTCGCATAGATGGGCAGTTGTAGTTGTAGTGCTTGGAGGCACGTTGAAGCAGGTCTTGCCACACACCAAGGTAAACAAGAGCTTAGAACATGTCTATTGAAAAAGATATGTGGGCAATGTCAACATCGTTCACAGTCCCAACTGCTCCAATCTCTGCACCGGCATTGGACAGGGAAACGCAACTGCTGCTGAAAAGAAACAATACTAATATATATGAAGAGATGCTCTACGGGACACGTGTAGTAATCATGTCAGCTCATGGTGTGGTGAAATATGAGGAGGACTTGAGTGGCTTCACACCAGATTGCAAAATGCATGCAGTGACATAGCGTCTTGTGATCTACGCACACGGCACGCAGAGAGCAGAAGCAGGAAAAAGATAAATAGAAAACACCTGGTCTCCAATATATCTGAAGTCACAGATCAGATGGTTCAGATTATGTCGCATGTTTTTGCTGCTCCTTCGCGGCCTCTGTGACCCTCATTGTTCAAAGTAACATTTGTTAAACCTCAAAACTACTAATGCTGCAAATGTCTCGCCGTCCACGTACAATGAGATCTATTCCAAGTGGACTCACATGACTTGTGACGCTAGTACATTATCTTCAATCTGCAACACATCCACCCCACAGTTTGGTCTATGTAGTGGGGGAAACCAGGAGAAACCGACACACCCATGGGCCTTTTTCTGCATTCGTTCTACCCTCTAAATATTCAATCATATGTTTATATTGATTTCCGTGCTGCATTTCACTACAGTGCCCAATATTCCATGTGTGTTTCATTAGAAACCATGGCTTGACTTCGCTCCTGCCAAAGAAATCGCCGTGAAGAATGAGCAATAGGAAGGAACATTATATGCAGGTTCAACAGTTTGTTAAAAAGTGTTGTTGCAGGTTGAATGACGACGTTTATGCTTTCTTTCACCTTCACAGGCGTGCAGTTAAGCATCTGATAAAGTGAGGAGGACTTCTGTTCTGTTAAAAGGTGGCATTGAATTGTTCATTTCTCTTCCTGTACAAAATGGACATTCAGAGGGTGGCATTGTGTTTGTTTTACATTATGTTATACCTGGATATCTGCCTAAGCCAGAAGGACTGCACTGGCGTGGATTGTCCTGTTTTGCAGAATTGCATTGAGGAAGTGTTGGAGGTGGGCGCTTGCTGTGCCACGTGCCTACACAAGGGATGCACCTGTGAAGGGTACCAGTACTATGACTGCGTCCATGCCGGCTTCCGCAAGGGGAAAGTTCCACAGGGAGAATCCTACTTTGTGGATTCTGGAAGCACCGTATGCTCCTGTCCACGCCGAGGAGGGAAGATCAGTTGCCATTTCATTCCATGTCCGGATGTTCCATCTAACTGCATTGATATAACACAGCCTGAAGACGGATGTCTGCAATGTGGGCAAATTGGGTGTGTCCATGGCAACAAGAAGTACTCGGCGGGCCATAGTTTCCAGATGGACCCATGCCAGATGTGCTACTGCCCTAACGACGGAGGCCACCTGTTGTGTTCAGTCATCCCTGGATGTGAGCCACATGGCGGTAAAAAAACAATAGTGATCCCTCCAACGGAGAACAATGCCCCTTTACGAGACATCAGTCGCCCGCGTGACAACAGACAGACCAACCCTCTGGAGCCATTTTCCAGGGGGCCACTTGTCAACGCTCTACCTCTGTATAAGCAGGACCCACCCAGTTTCGGCACAGACGAGTATGACCATACCCTGGCAGAACCCACATCTTCCCTGCCCCTGGACCAGGACCAAATCAGAGAATCTGCCGCATCACTGCCAACGCAGCCCGAGGCCAGCTTCGTTTCCTCCACCTCTCGTGATGACGGAATGAGAGAGGAGCCTGGAGAGACCCCAGGTAGTCAGGACCAGGAGAACAAATATAAGATCAAGGCTCAGCATCAGCTACTACGGCAGCACATTGAACAGATCACTGCGGGAGCTCGCAAGGAAGCGGTAACCTCGGTGGGGACGACCACCACGCAGAGGGTGACCGCAGAGAACCCGAGGCCGCAACAGGAAGCTAGCGGGAAGACCGTGAGACATCACGACGGAGACCGGGAAAGAGTGCCGCTGGACGCGCCGAAGGACACAACGCTCTCTGCCCCTGCTGATAAAGAAAGCGGCGGCCGTCACAGGCACAAGCCAAGTGGCAACTCTAGCGGCCACGTTGCTTCACACGCTCAAGGCCATGCAGGACAAACAGAGGCCCGTAGGGAGGAGCGGCGCCCCTATCAGACAGTCCAGCTGAGTCCCACCAGAAGAGCACCGGTCAGGATAAGGGAGGAAGGAGACAAGCCAAGAAGACAGGCCCAGACTCTACACAACTACCATACTCAGACTGCAGAGGGAGAAACAGATGGTAAGTAGACGGTTTCTTTCCTCATTTTCATCTTTTCAACAGCGTAACACTCAGGCTTTTTTTTTTTTGTTGCCCTTCACTCGCTAAAATCCATCATCGTCAATATTGCAGAATGGCTGAACCGAAATGGCTAATCTTGGATTAGCGTGTGATGATGTGTCATATGTGGATGACGAAAGCGAAAAGGTTATTACATTATCAGAAAACATCTTCCTCTTACTCCGCTGACATCCTGTGTTTGGACAGGGAATTCATAATCACTGCGCTCAAACTGGCACCGGTCCAGTAAAAACAATGGTTTATGGATCGTAAGTTCCCTAGATAGCATCTATCTACCATTCTCAGAAGTGCTCAGGAAACCCAACGGTATAGATACATACTCGGTGTCTTTGTTTGAGTTGAGATAGACCCGGTAATCCAATGAGAAGCGACCAATATCGCCTGCCACCCTCATGCTGATGATCTCCCTCAGAGCACAAAACATTCCGTGGAGACTCCTGAGATGGAATGCAGAGCATACAAACATTACATGGATGACTAGGCAGATGAGTTACACCATACTGACATTATCCACGTCATGTTTGGGCTCATGTAAGATGGTGCAGGTTTTTTGTAACCTTGGGTCTCAAATACGATCTAGTGATATTTGTAGTTTAAGTTGTATATAAGATGTAGCAATGTACAAAGTGTTTGTCGCCGTAAGAGCCTCTTGCTAACAGTGCAATGCTATGCTGTATGGTAGGACTTTACAAAAAGGTTTGTCAAAGGAGTAAACAAACCTTGACCTTGAGCAAATCCATCATTTGTGTATTTTTGTTCAGAATGCGTGTTAATAGCGGGTTTGCAGTGCGCTGTAAGCTATGGATGTGTCCACCCCATAACTAGTGAACCTCCTCTACAACTCTATGACTTTTGTTGAGACCTGTCAGAATTGTTCTCTGCTTTCAGGACCGGGCCTCCATAGGAATGCATAGTATGTATGTACCAATGACAAGCTACTATGTGAAGACCAATGGAGCCTGTCAGATACATTTAATAACATAGAAATGGAATTACTGGTTCTATGGTCTACTGGGCGCAATGGACTAGGAACAATGCTTCAGGCCAAGGTCAGGTTTAGGCGTGAGGCTCTGAATGCCTGTGAATGCATGCGTTAGGGTGATACCTTAGAATTCAGCTGTAAATTAGAGCTTTGTGTTTGGACTCAGTAGAAGGATTTGTTTATTTCAAAGTCTCTGTGTATATTATCCAGTGTTTGGAAACTGGTCTGGCTATTCTCCACGTCCCTATGCAAAGTGACGTTGTCAGGGTTCATAGGTCAAGGTTGCCTGGCGGGGGGGAGAACATTTCCAGGGAACATTTCCAGGACGGTGTCAGGTTTAAAGTGACGACAGGAAGAGTCTTGGGCGATAAGATGCTTGACTAATGCCTGTTATCAATATAATTAGGGGTGCATGCCAGCGCTGCTTTAAAAAAGGAAAGGAGAACGCATTGAATCGCAAAGAGGCAATTATTACCGTCTCAAAAGAAATGGCTCACTTTGTGTTGAATCACGGCTCGGGGTAAATGCTCTTCTTTTCCTTCTCCCCCGGTCAATAGTTTGCCCTCATTTGACTTTCTTGCGTTCGCCGCAACAGAGGCTGTGTGTGTGCTCAGTGGGGGGAGGGGGGTCTTTAGGCTTCACTTATGGCTGGCCCGGGCCCCGGTATAGGATTTCTCTGGGGGCTGTACCTGCGAGCAGCATAATACCCATGTGATGAATGAGAGCTCTGTTGTGACTTGATTGCCAGACGCTGCTCGCCGGTCCCTCGTGAGCCAGCGTGATTACCCGACTGTCCCGCGAGCTCGCCGGCTTTCCAATCCCGACACCCCCCACCCGCGGCCGAGGTACATCCTCGAGAAACACGCTCGCCTTTGCCTCGTCAAACTCGCACAAGCCACTTAACTTATCCAGCCCGGAGAGCTTCAAATTATGTCTCAAAAGAAATCATGCACATGGGGAAATGAAGAGCGATGTGCTGCAGGGCTCAACTGAATTAATGCATGGCTCTGTTTCAGAGATCGTCGGAAAATATGAGTCGGAGTGAAATGGAGAAGTTTGTAGAAGTGGGAACTTTCTTTCTTCTTCTTTTTTTTTAAATCATCAGCGCTGTCACAACATGTAAGCATATGTGAGTGGGAGGAAGAGATGTGTAATTTTCCTGGGGATGAAAAGGAGTGTTAATTCCAGAGCTGGCCTGGTTAATCTATAGGGAGCCTTTCAGGTCGCGGGCATATCTCACTTACACAACATACTCTTATTGTACACCACCAAACAAACCACACATATCACTTATACTTAGGAATACCCAGAGGCATGAAACCGCTCATAAACAACACATACAAAAAAATAAACAGCAGTGATGAATAGCAGTTTAACCGTTTTGCTTTTTATTAGGTTTTCACAGTGAAACTGTGGGTATTATTATTCTGATTTGTTAACGCTTATAGCTCAGCCCCTGACTGGTCAAAAGTTTTCTAATTTGGCCAACATATATGTATCCCCAATAAAGAGGTCTACAAAAAACTTCGCCCATAGGGTGCGCTATAATACGCGGTCAAACTTAAACACTCCGCCCCGATGGACGAACAATTCTGAAACTTGGTATACAGGCCTTATCGTCAACCATTTTGCTCACTGCAACCACTTTATACACACTAATAAGTTTATATCTAAAGATTGAATATAGTATATTGGAAGGATTCGACAACAGATCATATTTTAAAGTCATGGTGTGTCATCCTTGACAGACCTACAATGGATTAATTGATATAATAATATATATGCTGCTTTGGAATTATTTTTATTTGATCACAAGACGTTTTTACATCAATGAAAATGGTAGTGTAAACACTAAAGGTGTTTACTTTGGGAATAGGGCACTTGGGATCCGACTGTCTGAAGCTCATCCAATCGGCTGCAAAGTAAGGTTGACTGACGACGCCCCTCAACAAATACTGCCGACGGCAGACTTTCCAGACCTGATGAGCGAAGCGAATATGGTCTGGCTGTGCGAGGTTATGACAGACCCCACTTAGACCATAAGCACAAAGCCCTCCTCCAAGCGATGTGTTATCGATGCAATCTGCTTGCACTGCGTGTTATGTTTTCTTCCATCGCCATATCCTGGTTATTTAACCACAGGGAGGTATAACATATTTATTTACCAATATTGCAGTAATTAACAATGCCTTCATGTACTGTTAAAAACATCGAGCGAACAAAAAGTTGCAACAATTGGGGCTAAACTCAATGAAATAGTAAGCCATAGAAACATGAATTAACATCGAAACATTTGTTAATTCATGGGCTTCTTTCTAAAGATTTGGCATACGCTCTGCGACCCACTCAAAATGCGACCCACTTATGCGTCGCGACCCACCAGTTGAGAATCACCGCAATAGACCACAGTTAGTCCACAAAGTCGTGTTTTCTGAAGGCCCGTCCAGTCATGCCGGCAAAA
>OOFB01029339.1:68017-70667 GCA_900323305.1 Trachyrincus murrayi
ACAAATCAATGCAGTGACCTCTGGCAGTACCGTGTGTTCAACCAAGTCCCCAGCATATTTCACTGTAAATCACAACTTGTTTTTTTCTTTCTTCAGTTTTCCCCTGTTGGCTTGGGAGTAAGGTGATACGGTGTCGCTCTTTCTCATTGGCTAGAATGTGAAAAAAGGGGCTGGATAGTCTGGTGGCTAGTGTGTTTATCCTCCCCGAACCGAAAGCTTCGGGGTTCGAACCCGGTGTCCTTGAGCAACCTGTCTAAGCCCTACCTGCACCCTTAGCACCTGCTAAATAACTAAATTGTTAGTTCAAAATAGTTACTTGGTTAGTTCAAAGAAATCAGTTTTCAAGCACGTCTCCCCCTCCCAATCATCTCAATTAAAAAGACAACAGAGTCGGTGAAGCCAATTCAGTTCCCTAAATGTGTTTTTAAAGAGGAGAATATACGCTTCGTCGAGGCTGGGATATGCTTGTTAAAGATGCTGTAATCCTTCTCTGTCAACGCCTTTCATATTTCAGTTGTGTTCTGCCGGCTCTACCGAATCACCCAGCGGTTCCCTTCTGTTTTATTAAGTGTGCCCCGGCTCCTTTGGTCAAAGTTGACGTTGAGGCGGCGGCTATAAGATGGATTGGTCTCATTTTGGTGTTGATGTTTGTGTTTTGGATACAGTGTCTGCCCAGGAGCTGGTGAGAGTATGCTGTGAAACAGGGGAGAACTGGGCCACAGCTAATGGTCACTGCGACCACACGGGACTCCCCAGAGAGGAAAGACACTCCGTCTGTCGGTACTGTAGTTGTTGAACATCCATCATTACACACAGTACTGTACACCGCACCTAGTCATTTGCAAGAAGAAACGAAACTTTGCAGTAATGCTCGTACCTGTGTCTAGACCAGTTTCTGAATCAAGTCGGTATTGGCTTGGATTTACATCATGACAGTCTCATAGTGTAATCCCTATTCACCTCAATTGTGTGTGTGTGTGTGTGTGTGTGTGTCACAGCAGTCAATTATTTTACAGTCAAGCAGTGATCCTCACTGCTTTGACTGTAAAATAATTGCGCTCTGAGCCCTTCTACTCTTGAATACGAACCACATTTTCAGTTTCGACTTCACTGAGATTCGAACGCATCCCAGAGCATAAATGATTTATCTTTTGACTTCTAATAGCATGTAAGTGCGATTTTGCAGATTGTTCTTTCAACTGTTTCTCCTGTGTGCGGTTTGCTTTGCCAGGACGGTCCAGAAGCAGTGCTGTTTGGGTGCTCTGAAGCAGCAGCGATGCCTGGCCGGCGTCAACGCAGCTAAAAGCGGAGTCCTGTGTGAGGACAGTGATGAATGTGGAGGTGACTCCTACGCGGTTAGTATTTCTAAGTACTGCATGCCCCATGGGCCACAGCCCAAACTGGGTTTGCTCGGTGAATTAAAAAAACACACGTTGAAAAAACAAAACTTAAAAGAAGAGTTACGTTTTTCTTCATCAAATGCAAATTCAGTCTTCGAATTAGCTCTTCATATAATTCCATTAGTCATGCTGATTGAAAAAAGGTAAGAAAGTGTGTAAAGTGCTGGTCCCAAACTATTCGTTTTTTGGGACAATTAGGAGGAGTTCTGTTGAGGCCAGCGGTACCAGTGTCTCCTCTGATCAAATGATCTTGTCTTGATCTAAGCAGAAGCGCTTCGGAGCCAAGTACCAACACAGGCTCCATCTGCCTTTTGGAGTTTCACTTCAGTAATAGACCACAGATGTGTTTAAAGTGTGCTCCACGGAGTGTACAGGTTTGATTGGTGTGTGTGTGTGTGTGTGTGTGTGGTGGTAGTGATAGTCATGGTTACCGGTGTGTCATGACTCGATTGCCTACGCATCAGCCAATATTTCCCCAGTCCATTTGTCTTCCATCCGATCTGGGTGTTAAAGGCTTATACACTTACCCCCTTGGCTGCATTAGGTCATTACAGTCTCAAGTCGGATAATTACCTTTAAGTGACTGGCTGTCGACCTCCAACAGTTTTAAGTACTGCTGTTCCACAGCATGCATACACACACACACACACACACACACACACACACACAACCCCATATTGGCAGTCAGTTTATTTTATTTCCTATTCAGTGTAAGCGGTACCTCGCCAAGCACACCAGGAGGGCTACACAGACAAAATAATCATCCTCATCCTCATCTCATTTAAAAGGAAGACTTTCCCCTACTCCTGCTACTATAATGCTGAATCCTCCACCTCCTCCTGCACACACAGCCAGTCACTAGAATAGAGCATAGGGGGGATCCTCCTGGGACGGTTTCCCAGTCCAGGTGTGGTGTGGTGTGGTGATGTCACCGTCTGACCTGCAGGAGTGCTGCGGCTGTTGTGCGCTGGGCCTGCGCCTCCGCACCGAGGGCCACCGATGTGAGGCCCACCCGTACCTGGGGCCCCACTGCAGACAGAGCTTCCTCACCTGCTGCCAAGGGGAGGGTGGAGTGGAGGCGGGTGAGCAAGACGGCTGGCACCCTGTCAGAGAGAGGCCCCTTCTGGACCCCACTCCCCTGCCGAAACAAGGTGGTTTGAACACGCACGCGCACACACACACACACACACACACACACATACACACTCACATGTAAAGTATCCCCCATCGTTTTGTTTTGAGAGCAGACC